>FIZR01021382.1:0-110735 GCA_900060175.1 Ferrisia virgata | reverse complement strand
GACGTAACATCTCATTCTCAACCTATATCATTACCTATTTCTTTCTTATTTCTGAAAAGAATGAGTATGAAGTTGACTGTTGAACACAATAAATTTGGCACAATAGCGTTACCTTACGATGGACGAGAAAATTCAAAATTGACAATTACGTAAATCACTTTATTAAAATTTTAAAGTCTGATTTCAACCAAGTACATACTAAGTAATTAATATTATTCCTATGAGCCTTTAAAATACGTGAAATACGTAATTAATGACAGTGAGAATAAGAATATACAGTAACAATCCATCGGCAGCCATGTTCATTAATTCCTTAACTTATTCTTGTTCGATAAATTTTTTCTACGTTTTTCAGAAAAATTAAAATTTATGATTTCATTTATGAAAATGTTTAACATTGTTTTTACTTACAGCTTTGAGACATTTTTAGCTACCAATTTAAACTGTGATTAGCACAAAATTAATCACTCTTCGTAAAAAAAATAAAAGGAACTTTATCGTAAAATACACGGACAACGAACATAAAATATGGTAAAATTACTGACTTAATCTTCTAAACATTGTTATCGTCAGTTTGTAACTCCGAAAACATTTTTAAAAATTCCATAGAAGGTAGTCTTTTCGATTCTTCTAACGATTTTAATAACTCAGTCGCGGATTTTAGATCCCTTTTTCGACCTGAAATTGAAAACTACATCATCACTGGAATTTGAAACCAGGTTTGACTTTCTAAAATACAAGGTTTAAGAACTTACTATAAATTTTCAATAAATTTATATAAATTGGCTCTATGTTGAACTGCGTTTCCTTAAAAACTTTCTCTAAATTCAATAAAACTTTCTCGTCATTTTGATCAGATAATTTATTACATTCGCGCCATAGAGTTTTTTCTTCAATACCCGTATATGATTCCTAAAAAAGAAAAAATTCATCACGATCGGAATTTTTGTCAATATTAAAGTAAAATAGTCAAACCGTACCTTCAGGTATAATTTCAAAGTGACTAATAATCCTAATTCAGCTAAACATAATATGTACATTAAATTTGTCTGACTAGAACCGTATAAATATCCCGAAGTTTGCAAAATCTTGTGCAGTAACGGCTGAAATTTAGGTTTCGATTTGTAATATTTTTCTGCTACAGTCAAAGCAGCTAGTTTGTACATTAGTGCCTTTTTCATAGGCATACATCTATAACGATCGGCGTACTGTAGGCATGCATTTGCAGCGTTCTCCACTTGATTTCTATTCGAATCGAACACATTAACATAAATAAGTAATTTAAAATTTAATTATATCAGTTGGATAATTACCTGTTTAAATAATAAGTAATTATTGGTGCTAATAACTTGACTTTCACACGACAATAATTATATTTCATTAAAAGCTCGAATAATTTATTGGCAGCGTCTACTCCGTAATGTTCTACTACTGTATTTAACAACTTACAGCAATTTAAAGTTAGATTATTTTCTTGACTGTTTGTTTTACTCTTCAGTATTTCATACATTGCTGAAAATGAAATCAAGTTAATTTTTATTTTACTAAAATCATGAAAAGAAAATGAAATATACCTTCGATGCGGCCATTTTTAGCTGCAGTATCAGCCAACATTAAAAACTTCGTTCCTTCAATTTTTTCATGCAAACCAATCGCTTTCATTTCAACAAATATATCGTACGCTTGTTGAAAATCATTTTCCTGACAAAACGCTTTCATTAATGCGATTTTCATTCCCACGGAAAACTCCATCCCTCTTTCTTCCAACTCCTACACAAAGTATCTTTCACATACTGGTTTACATTAGTTTAATTTATCTTACGTAAAAAGAATTTTCAACCAACTTGTTTTAATTCCATGACACGATCGGTATTGCCTACGGATGAGTGCATTATCAATAGCCTTCTTAAAGCTTGTCTCAGCAAGTAGTTATTTTTTCTTAAATAAACGATATGATTTTCCAGTTGTTCGATATTCATATCTCTCTATGGCAAAAATAAATGAGAATTATACGCGGTGACTTTTTAATGATGAAATTTACTCACCAAGTGAGGTCTTGCGGAGGACAGCTCTGTGTTTACTTCATTTAGCAGTCCGTGTAACCAAATTTTCGGATCTAAATTATGCAACTTCAAGTAAGCTAGTAATACATTTAAATCCGCTTCATATAAACTCGTTCCATTTTTCTTGAATGACTGAAGAAAGGAAAAATAACACCAAATAAAATGAATTGTACAAATTATTCATTAAAAATACAATTTCAAGAAAAATTTTACGTTTAAAAACTTTTCCACCAAGCGCGGTTCAGCCTCATTTTTAAAATGAAATAATAAATTATGGAATACTTTGACTAAATGTTTACTATCGTTCGAACATATTTGCGAAATGAGGTCAAAATCTTCACAGTTTGAAAAACCACTGGCTATCGTGAAATATAAACGTTCGTAATCTATCTTAGATTTATACTTATGACCTGAAAAAAGAAATATTGAGTGAAAAGTTTCATTTATTTCAAAATTTCGGATGCATCATAAGCAATGAAAACTTACACAAATTGATTCCGTATAAAAATTGTTTTCTTCGGAGAGCATTTTCTAATAAAGGCGTTACAAATAGTTCTGGACCGATTCCAAGTTTTTCGAATTTTTCTTCTAAATCAGGTTTTACTGAACTAAGACGTTTTACTACATATTTCAATAAAGTATCGTAATCCGGCTCGACATTCAGTTTTTTCATTATTTTCAAAATATTAAAGATACCTGCGATTTTAAAGTATTATATAGTTATTTACAACTCGGAATACTTTCATATGAAACACAAAAAACTCACTTTCGTCACTTTCACACGATAGAAACATTGGCCAAAAGAAATGTGGTCTCAGAGGTAAATCTATTGCTTTCATGGCTTTAAATAAAGCCAAACTGTATTCGAATGAACCTTCCCGTAACGAAAAGTATGCAGCTGCTTTCAATCGAGGAGCGGAATGTTTCTCCGAACAAAAACTTAAAATATCATCTATAGGCTACGAATATCAATACTAATTAACATCAAACTAATTTTTTCAATTTTACCATGTTGGATTACCACTTACTACTTTTGCTCGAACCATAGCTTGTGCTAAAAATATGCCAGGAGTAACTTGATAAATCAAATTATTGTTCGTATACTTTATCATTTCAAATACCGCCGCATCATTTCGAAGACATAAACATTTAGCAGTAACATTTAATAAAATCATATGGTGAGATTCCCAGTCGTCGATAGCACCCAGAACCTGCATTTGAAAAGCAACAATTAAAGAGTATTTAATCACGCTGCATCGAGGCATTGATACATTTCAATAATTCTTCTCGTAAAAGTACAATTAAATAATTTTGGTTACTCAGAAAATGAAACGTACTTTTGGAATAAACGAAATTAAATTTCCTTTGACTAAACTCTGAACGATTGATACTCGATTTTGTAAGGGAAATTCAACGTTATTGTCACGAGCTTCTTCGAGTAAACGATTAAAATTACTTGAATCCTGTCGTTCAGCGACACCTCTGAGTAAGCTAGTATAGTTTGAAAAATTTATATTCTCAAATTTAGTCAAGTATTCTTTGGCACTATCCAATCCTCTGTAAATAATAAGTTGTCAATACTGCAAATAAATCGAATCTAATTTGTTTCTTATTAATGCTACCAACCTACATTTAACAACAGAATATAAAATAGCATTAAGGCCTCTTTCGGAAACTTCACACCGGTCTTTTTTCATGGCTGATAGAATACGTTCGATAGCATCGAAATCTTGATTCTCAGAAACACATTCTAGTAATAGTGTATAAGTTTCAACGTTAGGTAG
Source organism: Ferrisia virgata (assembly GCA_900060175.1). Taxonomy (NCBI): domain Eukaryota; kingdom Metazoa; phylum Arthropoda; class Insecta; order Hemiptera; family Pseudococcidae; genus Ferrisia; species Ferrisia virgata. The sequence goes on along the minus strand of FIZR01021382.1, from coordinate 106,888 downwards.
AAATCCATTTTTTTCCAAAGAAGTGAGCATATGTATCGCATCCACGTAGACATCATTATCACGAAGAGCTATTAATAAGTGATGATAGACATCCAAATCGACGACGTCTAGGAATGATATGAGTTTCAATAAAAATCAAGAAAAAAATTAAGAGAACAAACTTAAATGATAGGAATTAGTACAGTTATTTTTGAATTTTTCCCAAATTTTCCATACGAGTTCAGTACGTTTTTCTGGCAATTCTTCATACATGCGGCTGCAAGAGTGAAGTAGAATTATAATATCAGCTTTTGAAATACGAGCAGCTGAAAATTATTTACGATATTTTTCGGATGATTTCAGGATCTATCGATTTTATCAAAATTTAAATAATTATTCACTCACCTTCGAAACAGGGATGAGATAGAATATAATCCATGGAACGTAAAGATATATTACATTCGTTCTCAAGTATTATATGCAGTTGTTTTAGCTTTTTTTTCAACTCTAATGTAGTATTCTTACTATTGAAAAAAACAGTTTTTCCCATTGTTCTGATCGACGTAACATAACTAGAATGGATTCTATAATGAAAGAAAGAATAATTGAGATTCAACTGAAAATATAACTATGAATAGTTTGTATACGTAAATGTGACTTTGAAATTATTCACCTTGGATGATGGCACAAAAAAGAACTTTTGCTAAGATTGTTTTGCAAAGAATTTGCGTTGCACCATGCTAACTTAATCATTCGCTTACATAAACTCAACATAATCTTAGACAGAAAAAATACAAAAAAATATCAAAATTGAAAATGTTCACGTACTGATAACTGCAAAAAATTTCTAAAAATGAGATGATAACAGATAAATCGCAGAAAAACAAAACAAATGTCATGATTGGTCATAGTCATGATGGTCTGATGATCGACATCTAAACTATCACCAGCGAGTGACTATATCAAGCGATCCAACAAAACACTTGACGTTAAAACGTAACGGGACATTGGGTGCTCGGCTCGTTTCACATATGTTCGTTCACTTTCTCGTAACTTAGCATTCCAACGTTATGTTTCATTTTCAAATTTTTATTATTTCTGTATTTATTTTTATTTTATTTAAAAAAAAAATGTATTCACATTTTTCTAAGATCAAAATTTTCATTATTTTTTCGTAATAATATAGGTGAGAAAACAAAATTATTTGCTCTTAGGTATCACGTTTCAATGGTAAATTAATTAGTCTGATTGTGATTACTTCATAAATATCAAAACAAATAAAACTATTGCATAATCTCGTTTTATCCCTCTGGGGAAAAGGATTATTTAAACTGGAGCAGTTTACTAGAATTATTATTCCAATTATAATTTGTATTGCTGTATAAATTGAGATTATAAATCGAAAACTTCATTATAAGTATAAACTAGGAATTTCAACCTTCAAGTTTATTGATAAATTTTTTTTCATCGTTTAAACTTTTTGTAGGGGAAAATTTTTTATGCTAAAATCAATAGTAAAGAATAAAGATCGTTACAAAAACAAAATAAAAAAATTTATGAAGGAAATTTACGAAAAACAAATGACACACGAAACCTCATGAACACTTTTTTTCAATACTTTTCCTTACAATGTATGAATTATAAATGGAATAATAATTACAATTAACTACTTTATTTTAATTAATTATTTATCTCTTTATTACTGTAAGAAAACGATAAGATTACTTAATATTTTCCTTTGTCTTGATATTAAATTAATTAAGTAATCAATTTACTATTGAAATCTGAAGTACCTTGAATGAAACGTAAAAATGTGATTCATAAGTCAAGTGCAAATAATTTTTTTCCCAGTCCATTTTGTCATGAAAATAATGAAAACATTTGAAAAATATGAAAACAATATTTTCTTCCTTTTCAAAGTAAAACGAATATGGAAACAATAAAAAATTGGAGAAAAATATCATTGGAATTCTAAGTTACGAAAAGGCAAACGAACATATTCGAAACGAAACGAGCACCCAATGTCCCGTTACGTTTTAACGTCAAGAGAACAAAACTCTATGGCTCCAAGCCTCCAACTGAAAAATAAAAAATTGTACGCGTTCTTTTCTTCAAGCTTTTCTTATCAATCTCATAGAAATACTAAACTCAAACCAATCAAAAAAAATTTTTTTGTCAAATAACTTCGTTACTTGATTTTTATAAAAGAAATATTGGGTGAATTTACCGTACAAATAAATATTACTTATTATGAATGTTGGAAGATTTAGTACAAATTGAAACTCTGACATCTTACGTTCTGGTTCAAATCTTTATAAAATGGATAAAAAGAAGTAAGTACTGTTACTTTTAGAATTCTGAAATTGAATGACCACATAACATTTCAACTGTTGTTCTCAGATACGGCTTATTTCTTCCAAAAAAAAATGCACTTGGAAGTGCTACTGAATTCGTTAAAAAACCTTCCGTATTCGATGAAGATAGCAACTCCGATGAAGAATCAAATGTAGACTGGGTTAAGAAGTCACTGCAGGTTTATTCTTTTATGTTCCGTAATGATACGCGAATCTTCGAACATATTCATATATTCTACTTTTATATTTTCAGAAAGAACCTTACGGTGGTGGGTCTTTAACTCGTCAAGCGAAATCCGACATACAAAAGGTTCTTGCCGAAGATCCCACCGCTTATCAATATGATGAAGTGTATGACGAGTTACAAAAAAATATAAACGACGGTTTAGCTGCTAAAAAATCAGATCGAAAGGTACGTTTGTCTTGATTATCACGTGAACCTGCCCTTTTATTCATTTAAATTTGTTTTCACAGCCGAAATACATTCAATCTTTGATGAAAACAGCCGAACTCCGTAAACGCGAAAACGAACGTCGTTTAGCTAGACAGATTCAAAAAGAACGCGAGACAGAAGGAGATGAATTCGCTGATAAAGAAGTATTCGTCACTTCTGCTTACAAGAAGAAATTAGAAGAAATGGCTAAAATGGACGAAGAAGATAAGCACATGGCAATGCTGGAAGGTAAAACTACCATCCCCACCTCATTATTTAGTCACCAGTGCTTCTCATGAAACTATACGTTACGTATTATATTATAGATATCGGAGATGTTACTAAACAGAAAGATATGGTAGGATTCTATCGTCATTTATACAGAGCAACAGTAACTAAAGAAGACCTGCAAGAGCCCGTTTCACCAGTCAGAACGACATCAAAGGAAGAACCAAAAGATGCCGAAAAAACAAAATCAAAAGAATCCGAAACATCCTCAACAACGAAGCCTAAAGATTCGAAAGTTGTTTCAAAAATAAAATCTGAAGTATCGGCAGAATCTTCGAAACCTGCACAGTCCAGACAATACAAAAAACGTAAATTATCCGAATCTTCCAATGAAGAAACCGAACCATCTAAAGTTACGAATAAAACCAGCAAAATCGATAATCCAGATGCTGATTCAGATTCATCGTCAGACGACGAAAAAGATGATTCTGACTCTCATAAAAATCCTACACACGAAAACTCTCAAAGTAACAGCAACGATATAGCTTCTGAGGACAAGAAAGATGTTATCCAAGATGAAAAGAAATCCGAGGACGCGGACAATAATAAAGAAGACATTGTAGAACCGAAACCTAAAATCAATATATGGTTGAAACGAACCGTTGGAGAAGTTCTCGACGCAGCTTTAGAAAGGTACTATCAGCGTAAAGCAGAACGATTAGCTGCCAGAGGAAGTTAACCATGCAGGAGAGAAATGCGACGGAAAAAATTCAATATACAATATGAGATTGGATTAAACGATCATCAACTACCGCTGTACGTGAAGTACGAGATGTATTGATGAATATTTACAAGAAAACGAAAGTACATTTTATACTTCATCAGGTTCGAAGTTAGAAAACAAATCAAGAAAGAAAATCCAAATCGTAAAAATCAACAGATTTATTACTTTTTTTTTCAAATCAACTTTCATTTCATCATTCTTTTTTTTGTAAACAATGTTTTTTTTTCACTGAAAGCTTAACATTTAATAATTAAATTTTATAAAAGACAAGTATGTAACAATGTATTCAAAATTTACAAAAAAATATATATAATCATAAGAAGTTACTGATACGTTTTTATACAAAATTAAGGAATAATACATATATAACCGCGATAGGCTTACAAATTGATTCAGCTACAAAGGAAAAAAAAAGACACATACATTCAATATTGTACACACGCGTAGCTATTTCTGGTTTACTGATTCGCATATAATGCTATATACATTGTACATACAATCGCGTTATTGAAACATTAAAAAAATATACGCGATTCAAACCATCGTTAAAAAAAGTTTACATATCAATAATGGATGGACTTCCAAAAAAAAAAAAAAAGGGGGGAAAAAAGAAAAATTATTTACAGCAAACTTATGGTACATCAAAATTTACACACAGGATTTAACGAAACCTTTCGTCATCAATGGTCACTATTCCAAAAATAAAAATAAATCTGAATAAAAAAGAAGGTAATGGGTAAAAACATGAAATTAATTCTATATCTCGTTTTTTTTTCTCTCCCTAACATAAGATGATAGTCAATTTTAGAAAACCATGAAAGTTATACAATTAATTCGTGTCTCGTGCACGTATCAGTAAAAACGAAAAGCAAAAGGCAAAAAGAACAATGAAAAAAGTCAAACGTATCGTACATATTTTCCAGGTAACTAGTCGATTAACCTGTTCGAATTTAAAAGAAAATTTTTTCCACGTCAACTTCTCTCATTAATTTTGTAGAAATACAAAACAAATAACAAGTAAAAAGAATAAAATAATAAAAATGAAGCGTATCTTTCGTACACAGAACAGGCTCGACACATTTAGTTACAGTATTTAAAACCATAAAAAAGTATAACACGATTTGAGGAGGGCGGGAGGTATTACAACAGGCTTGACATACACAATGAAATTTTATACATTTTTTCGATAAATTCGCAATTCATAAATTAGAATTTACGAAAGAAGAAACAAACAAAGACAATAATAAGATAAATTCTGTATCTTTCTTAATATAGATACACTTTGATGATCAACGATTTATTGAATTGCTGTCAAATCCGAAAGACGAATTTTCAATAATGATAAACACTTGTGTGGTGGAATGAAACAAGATCGACTTGAATTTTACTCTAACGATGAAAATTATTGTATTACATTTCGAATGTACGCGTAAATATCCTTTCAATTCAAATATAAATATCGTTCAATGTTAAAAGGAAAACTAAACACAGAATAATCATATTAGACGACAAAATAAACCTAAATATGAAAAACTTCGAAATACGAGTCAGTTACAAACGAATACCTCGACTTGCGAACATCATATTCATAGTGATCCGATTTTTCGTGGCTACAGTAAAGTAAAGGTATTTTCGTAAGGATAAAATGAACACAATTGAAAGGCAGAAATACTGATTGTTACGTTCTTTCAAAAAATAGTATATTCCGAGTCAAGAAAAAAAAAAAAAAATACCGAAAGAAAAGTAAACAGTGAAACGAAACGAGAGAGAAAGAGAGTGAGAGAAGGAGAGAGAGTAAAAATATCAATTATCCGAATTCGTTGATAACACTCGAACGAAACGAGTTTTCACAACGAACAGAAAATAAAGATAAATGCATGACTAGACCTAGAACATTCCTACCAGGTACATCTTCAAATCGTTACGTACATACGTTTCCAAGAGTGGTGAACTCAACGAAGAGCCGCAGCGTAAAATCAACATGTTCGTACTTGTAAATCGAAATGGAAAATTTCGTCGCGGTTAGAAAAGAACATTGGAGAAAAAAAAAACAATTCAACAGCTTAAAATGTAAGAAGAGATCAAAAATGATGATCTACGAATCAGCAAACGTGTTTGAAAATCCTGCACCGACCGGCTGGCAATTGTAATTTAATCCGAACCGATTAATCTTCATCGGATAACGGTTCGTATTGCGACGACAATATGGGCGTTGGTTCGGGTACGTCGACCGGTTTAGGTGGCGCCGCTGACGGTGCGGTATGCGCCGCCACTGGAACTTGCGAATTGATATTCAACGCTGAATACGGATACGCGTAATTCGAAGCCGGCAGATATGACGGCTGATTCGGTTGTTCTCCGGCTCCGTTACCATCGTCAGACCGTCCGTGATTACCACTGTTACCAGCGCCACCGGCCGCAGACGATTTGGTACCACCTTCGTCATCCGACGTGCGATGCATCTCTTCCACTATCTTATTCCTCACGTAGTCCAACGGATTACTTTGCAGACCTCCGAGTTTTTCACGAGGCGACAGTGGTCTCTGAGTGCCGGCAATACGGACGATGTTGCGGTCTGACGATTGCTGTTCCAGTTCTTTATGCTGCAAGGCTCGACGCAGTTTCCACGACGCTTGAGGTTCGATATAGACGTGCGATTGCGACGAAGATGACGATGATGACGACGACGACGGTGGTAGCGTAGGCGGTCCGATACCTCGCGGAGGTGGAGGGCCATCTCGCAAACTATTCGAATCGTTATGCATGCCACCGGACGCCGAGCTAACGGGTAAGGAATGTTGTGGGTGAGCCGAGGATGATGGCGGAGGTTGTTGCGGTTGTAACTGAGGTGGTTGCAATTTCACGTCCGGACTGGCACGCGATTGCATCGTTGGTGGACATTTCAACGGTGATAGTTTGCCGTCCGGTTCTGGGAATACCTGAAAAATAAAGAAGATACATTATTTTAGATACGAACAGAAAACAAACTTACAAAAAATGCATTTTTCACATATTTTAAATCAGTAATGAAATTTATACATGAGTTTAATTTTGCACATGAAACAAAACGTCACTTTCAACTTCAAGTAATTGACGGCTTTGTATTCAACAGTTGCAATTCGGCGTATTTCAAAAGAATAATTAGATTAAAAATGAATTCTGAATAGCCTTAATTCAATAATCTCACTCGACGTGACGTGAGATTGAAAAAATGTAGTTCTCATTTAGCGACATTATTTTATAATCAAATAAAAATAATGCCTGAAAATATGGAACATTTTATATAGCAAGTTTCATGATAATCAAATCAAATACATGGAACTTGATTACTCGGAACTTGCGATTACAAAAACATTGACATTATTTTTATTCAGACCGCGAACTAAAAAAATTAATTAATAAAATTAGAAAAACAAAACAATTGAAAAATAAATCAAAAGAAAAATTAAAAACTAAAAAAATTTAAAAAATTATAAAACAAAAAAAATAAAAATAAAAATGGTTATGTTTTAGGGCCAGGGATTATTTTTTGAAAACGTGGCGTTTTTGATTTATGATTTAAAATTTTTAATCAAAAATTCAAAAACTTGAAAAATTAAAAAATAAAAATGAATATGTTTAAGGCTGAGGGTCATTTTCGGAAAACGTGACGTTTTTGATGTGACATTTTTGATTTTCGATCAAAAATTTCAGAATTTGAAAAATGAAAAAAGTTGTAATAAAAATAATAAAAAATGAAAATATGAAAAAATTTAAATAAAAACAAATAAGTAAAAAAATAAAAAATAAAAAAATTTGAAGCATGAAAAAAAATAAAATATAAAAAAAATTAATAAATGAAAAAAATGAAAATAGAAATTCCTTAGAGCCGGGGGTCATTTTTTGAAAACGTGACATTTCTGCTTTTTAATTTGAAATTTTCGATCAAAAATTTAAAAATTGAAAAATAAATAGAAAAATATTAAAAATTAAAATGAATGTCTTAGAACTAAAGGTTATTTTCTAAAGATGTGACGTTTTTGATCAAAAATTCGAAAATTGAAAAACGGAAAAAGTTGGAACAAAAATTATTAAAAAAAATCGAAAAAAGTAAAAATCAAAGGAAAAAAAATTACACTGTGAAGTTTTAGATAGAAAACTCGTGATGATACATAATTTTATAATTTTTTTATTTTGCTAGAAAATCATAAAATCTAATGTCAAAATGAAGCGGAAAAAAGAAAAAAATTTTTTTATTTGAAATTTTTGATAAAAAATTTTGATGAAAGATGATTATGGATGGTTTTTGCATTTTATGTAAAAATGTTGAAATGGATATATATTATTCATCCATAATTTGGAATTTTTCCCTTAAAAAATTTAAAAAGGCTGAATTTTTTGTTTGTTTTTTTATATAATTTTTTCCCTACAATCCCTTTTTAAAATATTTTCAAGTTAATATCACGATTTTGTAAATGCGAAAGTAGTGAAGAAAGTACGAACTAAAAAGGTTCTCATATTTATAGTAATTTACATTAAATTAACCGTTTCAATTACGGTGAAATTATCGTACCAGTACACAAACATACGTGTGGAAAATATTTCGAATATTTACCTGGAACAATTTATCTCCGGGTCTTGCAGATGGTACATGAGGAGAAGCACTGGACTGCGACGCCGTAGCAGACACACCAGCATCGCTGGGTTGATTAATTTGATGAGTAATAATAGCGTCGATCAAGCTAGCCGCTGTTACAGTAGAAGAATCTCCTGGTCTGGGTCGAGAACTTTCACGCCTATCAATAAACAAAGCTCGTTAATCATTCTGCTTTTAATAATTTATACATATATTTAAAAAGAGAGAGAAAAAGGATATAAAACCTACCCAGATTCCGATTTAATTGAAACATTGCCGGAATCGCGATGGTAATTCATCGTGTTGGCGAGTCGATTATCGATGGTCTGTTCCGGCGGATTCGAATGTACTCGATGCGGCTGATAGATGGACGTTGGTATTTGTTGTATACGAGCATGCGAAGGTGGCGGCGGTTCGGGCGCCAAACGACTATTAGCCGAAGCGCTTCGCTGATACTGATGGCTGTCGACCTCGCGTTGCTGTTGTGTCTGGTGTTGCAGATGTTGCGGTGGCGGTGGCTGCAAAAGAGGATCGCGAATAGACGGCGGCATTTGCGACATTAACTCTCGATGTTTGCTTTGATCGCGTAACATGCGTTGTTCCTGTTCGCGTAATTTCTGCTGCTGTTCGCGATAATGCTGATGTAGCTGCTGGTCACGTAACTCCTGCTGGCGTTGTTCGCGTTCACGTTGCAGATGATTTTCGCGCAGCTGATGAGACGATAGTTGATGCTCACGCGGCGGCATCGGAGTCTGTTCGTGATGCGGCGGTGGTGGCGGAGGACCCTGATGATGATGCAGTTGCGGCGGTTCACGCGAATAACGTTCCGGCTCTCGAGGTTCGCCGCGGTTCAGGTATCGTTCCTTCGGTATCGCGTCGCGACTGAATCTATCGCCCAATCCTTCTTGTATGATTAAACGCTGTTTATCGTTTTTATGTTGGCCAACCACGCTGGACGCTGATCCGGAATGCGATAGCGGTACCGGCAGACTAGGCTGTTGAATGGCTACGTCCACTAACGAGCCGAGAGCTTCGTGTCCGGGCGGATACGGATGGGGTGATACTGATTTACTTATCGGCGTACCCGGCGGATTGGTGTTGTGACGCTGAATTACACCTGCGGGAAAAAATAGAAAAGGCGTATTAATAACGGACGATTAAATAAAAGAACCTACTTTCATCAAGTACACCAGAAAAACTTACCTTGCCGAGCAGGATAATAATACGGTTTATCTCGTGGTTGCAAAGTTTCCTTCATATTGCACAAATGTTGAGAAGTCACGAAATCGGTCATTATAATATGTTGACGCTTTTCGTCGCTGCTATACGAATGCGGTCTGTTCGAGTAGAACGTGGTAGCAGGTATTGTACTACCTCGTTTGCTGTTCGGTTGCGAATAGTATTCGGCTGACGAATTCGAATGCGATGAGCCTCTCTGATGAACAGGTGTTCCTGTAGATGAACAATTACGTATCATTAAGATTCCGTACTTTTGCACCAAATTGAATCCCCTTTTTTAGGAACTACACGCATTCCATTTACCTTGCGTTATAGATCCGGTCTCTTTTATTAACGGGCTACCTTGATGCGACGGTGGAGTAATTTGACGCAGCAATGGCGCGTCGTATCTGCCATCTCGGGCATTAGACGGATATAAATTGGCGCTGGATACCGGCGTACCGTGCATTATCGATCCACCCAATTTCGACTGCTGATTCAACGAAATATTTAAACCGGCGCTAGACGATACACCATTCGGCGATTGTTTCGGCGATAGCTTAATATTTTGATTTAATTGTTGCGGCGACGAAACCTACGATAAAAAAAAACAACGTTAAAATCTCTACATTCAATCAACCCCTTTTATTTCAAGGTGATCCGATCGAAGACACAAATTTTACCTTATTGAGAAGTTTGGGATGCGTCGGCGTTTGTTTAACGGTAATTAACGGATGTTGCGGCATTACCAAAGGTGGCTGGGTAATAGGGACTTTCCAATACAAAGGTTCGCCGGTTTTCGTAATCCTAGCAACTTCTACCAATTGCTGCTACACAAGCACACGGACAAAGAAACATTCACATTAGGAATAGCACAACAGGACATCACAATGACGAACAAGACGTCACAAAAATGACTTTTAATATAGTCCAATTACTGCCAAGAAAAAAAAATACTTCCCACCAAATGTAAAAAGCAATTTGAAGAATGATTCTTAATCTAGAATGTATTTAGACAAAAATAAGCTCGGATGTCAGCTTTGCTAGCCCCTCCCTCTGCGAGGAACCACTACCCTTTCTTAGAAATACGCGAATCTCTCATTCTATAAGTTTCACACAAAAAAATTCCAAGTAAAAATTTCTTCTTCAAGGATTCTCTACATGTTTTGTCATTACAGAAATTGCATTTGGAGCAACATTTAGGCATCAAATCTCAAAAATCTATTCGTCGAAGTACTTATTCTCATTTATTGTAAAGAATATCGAATGTGGCACAAAACCACCAGTAATCACAAAAAGTTTTAGAATAAAATTACCCGCAATCGGCAACCTTTCTTCCCCATGCCAACGTTCAAAATAAGTGATTCGACTTTGGTCTGCAGATTAAAATATTTCATCATGAAACATAGTTGAAATGTTTGAAAATATTCTCAAGCCAAAGAACAACCTCCTACTCTCACCATTTTTTTCCCCCAATGTTACATACTACATCAAGAATCAGTCGTCAAATTGTTCTTTACATTACGAGCGAACGGATGCAGTAACTCGACTATACTATTTCGACAAAGGCTTACTTGCTGATGATGATAATAATTAGCGTTGGCCGGTTCGTGCGTTGGTGGATGTTTGTAGACGTGCGGCTGATGCGAAAGTGTCGGAATTAAAGGAGTATGGGGATGCGAATTACTATTTTTACTAACTGAAGATGGGTGAACAGGCTGTGTATTGTGTACCATGTGATTGTTAACAAATTCCGGACTACGTGGCTTCTTCATGCTTAAATCTAACGTGCCAGTTTCATGTTCTCGGGGCGATTCTTTTGAACCAGGCATCTGTTTTAACAATCGGAAAACAAAAAAAAAAAAAAAAAAAAAAATCGGAAAAAAAAAAAAAAAAAAAAAAAACGAATTAGGTAATTCATTAAGAAAAAAATCTCAATCTAACTACATTATTAAATGTAAATCGAACGATGGTGTACCTGTAAGTACACAACGCCGTCTTTCATAGCTTCGTTATGACCGGAATGATGTACCGAACTGACTAACGATAACGTAGCTAAAGAATTTTCTCGGGCTCTCTGCTGTCGTTGGTCACATTCGAACAAATTCTGATCAACAATCGAAGATATACTATTGGATGCCTGCGCATAAAAGGCAAACAGAAACACACGTTATTTTAAATATTCCATCAAAGCGACCGTTTTATAACTGTATCAATGTCATGAATCAGTCCGAGCACAAAGCACGTCTGGGATTAACCAAAGATATCATTTACTATACCTCTTTTGATTAGAAAACTATACGATACGAAAAAATCGCAATTTCTTGCCCAAAAGAGGCAAAAAAAAATAATAGATATTAAAAATCATCATTTTTTTTATAAGTGTACATCGAAGCTAGATAACTTCAAATAATTGGCCGACTAAAAGAGTCGAATCTCAAAATCGTTTTAAAAACTTGAGATATTTACGAATTTAAATCGACGAATTGTCGATTCAATTTTCACAACTGTATCAATGTCATGAATCAGCTCGAGCATACAAAGCACGTCTGGGATTAACCAAAGATATTCATTTATATGCCTCTTTTGATTAGAAAACTAAGCGATATGCAAATTGATCGCTATTCCTTGCCCAAAAGAGGCGTAAAAATTCGGTCAATAAAAATTAATTATCTCTTTGCCATGAATCAGATCAAGTATACTTAAACTTTTCTGGGATTAAACAAAGAATCATACTATCGCCTCTTTGATTAGAATCATCGACAAAATGATAAATTCGTCATTTCTTGCCCAAAGAGGCGAAGCGCACAGCTCAAGAGCCCAAAAGGGGCGGAAAAAAAATCAACTATTCTATTCTAAGTGTAAAAAAAAACAGCTTTTCATTAAGTCTTACCTGACTCAAACCAGGAACTTGACTAGGTTTATTCAGCTGGAATTCGATTAAACCGCCTATCACATCAGCCATGACTTTTTCACGTTCGCCACCGGCGCTACTAGCGTTCGATTTACCATTACCGTGATCAGCAGACGACGACGTGTTCTCGTTATCCACGCCAACGCCAACACCTTCGTCAGCAGTTTCCTGCGTAAGCGAAAAAAAAAAGAAAAAATACCAACGATTAAGCATCTCGCCTCGCGCATATAAAGAATTATTACAATGTAGGTACATAATACGAAGTAATTCGAATCAGATATCTGTACAGAACATGATACTACACATAGGCATATGAGATATATTTATAAAGACAAAACGGCACACTTACTGTAGCCGAACTGTCGTAATCTTCTTTGCTCGTTAAATGCGATATAACCGGAGGTGTACATTTAAGGGGACTAGTACTTCCGGGTAGATTGGAAATTGCGGTAGCTGATGCATTCATCGAAGACGTATCCATTTGTATATCGCTCATCAACGGTGTTTTCGTTATAACCGCCGAACCTATACCACCTTCCGAATTAATCAACAGATTAATTTCATTTCGCCATACACATGATATCAAAGTAATGATGTACTACTACGATATTGGGAAGCAAACAACAACTAAAATTTACACAGTACAAATTCTCATCGCCTATCGATAGGGGTAACATAAAGCATATGTACTTCCTCCTGTCGCAATTCCATCACCCGAAAAAATACCCAATAGCACCGTCACCGTATACATAATTCAGTATAATAATATTTTTCGAGAAAAAAAAAATCTCAAGTTCTCAACCAACCTGAGGCGTCATTATTCATAGCCGGAGATGGAGCACTGGCCGTATCACTATCGTCCGGCACCGATCTATCGAGTTCGTCGCAGCTAGATGTTGTCGAGCCGGATTCTTCTTCATCAGTTGATAATGTTGGTTTACGTTCTTCACCAAAGTGTTTCTAAGATGAGAAAAAAATAATGCGTCAATTATGAGCAACGGTACCGTTAGCAAATACTTAATCTTATGAAAAATAATAGATTTCGGAGACGATAAACAACTAAGCCATACACCAAAATTTTCTCATCATTTTCTAACACCATCAAAGGTATTTGATAATACGTCTACTCTAGAGCAATTAATTACTTTGAAAATACAACGAGCTTTATATATTTATAGCTCTGAAAAGCTACTACAGTATTTGGGAATGTAACAGATTCGGTAAATTTTAATTGAAAGTTGAAATTTTTCAAATTTTCAAGTTTTAAAAAGTTCAATTTTAAAGATTTTATTCTTCGTGAAATACGATTTAGTTGACGTTCACTAGCCTTTGCCAGGTTTCATCGTGATACGAACCACTTATCAAAATTTTCAGGCCGTGCACCTGTATAATTTTGCGTCGTATCATAGGGCCCTAAAAACCATCAAGAATTGGTTAAAAATTTGACAAAAATGGGAAAAAGTGTAGAAAATTGATTGAAAATCGCGAAAAGAAATGTTGAATGATGAGTGAAAATTGACCGACAATATGAAAATTATTGTTAACAGATCGAAAATTCGTCAAAAATCAAGATGAAATGTTGAGTGAAAATTTACCTAAAATACGAAAAAAAATCGTAACAAATCATTGAAAATTCGGTAAAAAAAAATCGTCAAAAATGCGTAAAAAGTGCAGAAAATTGATCAAACTTCGTGAAATAATGTTGAAAAATATGTGAAAATGAACCAAACTGTTGAAAAAAATCACGAAAAATGTCGAAAAATACATGAAAATTGATCTTAAGTGTGATAGAAATCGTTAAAACGCATCGAAAATTGATTAAAAAATTCATAGAAACATATTCAAGATGCAGAAAATTGATTAAAAATCACGAAATTACAATGAAAAAACATGTGAAATTGACCAAGAATTGTAGTTGAAAATGAAAAAAAATTAATCAAAAATTGCTGGAAAAATTTTGAAAAATAGGTGAAAATTGACAAAAAAATAAGGAAAATTGAACAAACAGTGAGAAATACTGCTGAGAAAATGAGTAAAAATTTACCAAAAAATGGTAAAAGTCATTGAAAAATTTATAAAAATTTGACTAAATTAGATTAAAAATGTTGAAAATGATATGAAAATTGACCTAAAATATGGAAAAACTCGTTAAAAGTTATTGAAAATTCGGTAAAAAAAATCGACAGAAATACGTAGAAAGTGCAGAGAATTGGTCAAACTTCACAAAACAAAGTTTAAAAAACCAGTAAAAATTGACCAAAAATTGTTAGAAATGAAAATTTCGTAAAAATCAGAAAAAAATGTAGAAAGATATGTGAAAGTTATTCTAAATATAGGAAAATTCTTTAAAAATCGTTGGAAATAGAACAAAAATTTGACAAAAATGGGTAAAAATTGCGAAAAAAAATGAAAAAAGTCGATAAAAGTAATCGAAATTAGTTTTAAAAAAACTTGGCAGAAATTCGTAAAAAAAAAATGCAGAAAACTGATTAAGTATTACGAAAAATTGATGAAAAATATGTGAAAATTGACCAAAAATCATTAAAAATTATCTAAAATTACGAAAAAATATGTGTAAAAAAAAAACAGGTAAAAACTAAGCAAAAATATGAAAAAAAAAAGTTACAAATCATCCAAAATCGGGTAAAAAACTGACAAAAAAATACGTAAAAAATGTAGAAAATTTATCAAGTCGCGAAAAAAAAAAGTTAAGAAATAGAAAAAATTACGCACATATACGAAAAAAGTCAATAAAAACTACGAAATTGGACTAAAAAAAAATGATAAAAATTTGTAAAAAAAAAAATGCAGAAAATCAAGAAAAAATGTTCGAAAACAGGTGAAAATTCACCAAAATTTGGAAAAATTCACAATTTTGAATGCATTTCTACCGCTGCATTCGAATAAATTTTCAAAATATCTATACCATGCTATGATTTTGAGGGAATGTAAGCATAAAAATGGACATTCAACGGATGTTCCAAATTGAAAACTATATGATTCTAGATGCATATTCTAATCTGTAATTGACATTTTCTTATCACGTGATGATTTTTTTTTTTTTTTTTTTTTTTTCGAAAAAAGTACAAGATTTTTATAAAAATATGAAATAAAGAAACATTAAGATATAAAAATATAAAATGGGTTTTTTCGGGATGGAAGGCAGCAGAGATGAATTAAATATTAAAATGACGAATCTAATTTTGACCATTGACTTTCCGATAAAAAATATCGAACAAAAAACGGGTATGCTTATTTAATAAAGTTGCCACGGAGCCCCCAAATTGCCCGAGCACGGTTCTGAAAATACCCTTAATGATTTATTCGACACATCACACGTAAGTTTTCGTCTACATTGGTACGATAATTTTCGTAAAAAAAAAAAAATACAACAACCAATTAGGCACTCACTTTATTATATTCTTGCATCGCAGCATCCAAGCCCAACGTTCTGCGATAGTTAAAATACAACGTTTTGCATTGGTATTGCGTCTTGGATGTGCCGACCATTTGCGAAACTTCCGACCATTTAGTACCGTGTTCAGCAATAGCCAGTTTCAAAGCTTCTATTTCTTCGTCTGTCCATTTAGTCTGCTGCGAACTCGATGTCGGACTAGTACTACTATCATCTCCTTGGTTAGAGACCACTCCCATTTGAGCAAGCCGCCTTTGAATACGATTGAAACAAGCCGAACAGCATTTCGTCGCTGTACTCGGTATTTCTAATAAAACAAAAACGAAAACGAAATGTTTTTCAGAACAAAAAAACTACTACATGTAAAAATGGGACTAATATGTACCACAAAAAGAGTACAGACATAATAATACTTACGAAATTCTGCGATCACAGGTTGTTTAATATGCATAGGTAATTCGGGCCATTTACACGGCAACGTTCTCAGACGTTTTACGCGATTGCCTTTGGTATTCGGACACGTGGGCAAAGGACAATGCATATACCTAGAGCGTACCGCAATGCAACGGCATAAATTACACACACGAGCACCAGGCGTTACTTCATCTTCGTGTAATCCGTATTGTTGAGCGTGAGATCGTGGCAGTGCTCTGGATAAGGCTGTGTCCATCTTACATACGAAACAAGGATGCGTCGTTCCTTTATCGTTACCTGTGCAGAGAAAAAATTTTACCAAAATTAACTCGACTCGTCATAATCGTCGCAAATTTAAATTGCTAGCGTCCTACGTCCTCAAATCGATAACAGGAGAAAGAAAGAACAGAAGAAAAAAAAACACGTAAAAATAATACATAAGGCTGGCTGAAGAACGAGCAACGTGAAAAATAGGAAAAATCGAAACCTCGTTATCCGATGAAAAGCAAAGCAGCGTCGGAGTCAAATCGTAAATTAAAATTGTTGAACCGAATCAATTCGTTGAATATTAATGAGTCGAAAGAATTATTCGTAGGAAATTAAATAAACTTAGAAGATGATGATAGCTAACGAAAAGTAAATACCCACGAGAAATAACGCTGATTTAAGCTCAAAGAATATTCACTCTACTCCATGTTGTACAGTTTACTTTTCTCCTTCTCGTCTGAAATGCTCTTCATTTAATTAAACGTAAAATACTTCAAAATCCTTCTGCGGCGGTTCGAAAAATATAGACAACAAGCGCGCACGAGAAACGAAATAAAAAATTAAATAACAAAAAAAAAAAAAGGAAAAGGAAAAAAAATCGTATAAGCTTTCAAATATTTAAAGCCACGTTTTTTCGTCATCTTCGTCGTCATCGTCGTCGTCGGGCATATCCCAACGGGCGTTTAGAATTTTTTACTTTTTTTTTTCTTCTAAATAAACAAGACCATCTTTACATTTTTAAATATATGCAAATTATAAATACCGAAACACGAGCGAGGGAGTGCGAACCGACCATGCTACCAAGTCTCATACCTACATAAGCAAATACCTAGTATAAACATTCGTATGCCAGATTTAATAACATTAACGAATTTCTGAACTGATAATATGTGGACGAATTTACTTATGTACGAATAATATTAAGTACTTTTTCAACGTCGCGTCGTCATGTACGTATTTAGAATAAATAATACGAATCATCAATTAGGACTTTAAAAACTAAATTTATAATTTACTCTTATTCCTTTCTTTAGGCAATTATTTTTATTTTTACCAAGAGCGAATGTAGTGGGGAGGGAGAGAGTTATAACATTTTCTAGCTGAATGCGTGCATTTAGGGGGAAATCCATTTTCATGTGATGGAAAAATGAAAAAAAAAAAAAAATTGAAGAATTTCAATTAATTTACCCATATTAGTAAAAAAAAAAAAACAGGCAACTTGATATTTTGATCCAAAATACGTATGCATAAAGGCTTTGAAGAAAAAGAAACATTACCCATGCATAAATCTTAGAAGTAGAATTTTAGAAATTAAAAAAAAAATGTAACATTATGCGTGAATAAAGCAATTTTTTCTACTTTAGCCCTATTTCCTTTTTTTTTATTTTATATTGTTCGGGTGAATTTTCTCTGTGATGTGACAGAAGGATTTTTGGCAATCCTAATTTTTTGTGGTTTTTATTAACCTATTTCATGTAGTTCTCTAGTAACTCAAGAGTGAATTAATGGAATTTTTAGGATAAAGTTAGAATTTCCCCGAAAACCTCAAAAAAAGATTGTAGTATTCCTAAATAAAACCGTAAAAAAAAATTGAACTTCGTGGATCAAGTAATTTTTGAGTAAATGGGACAGACACAAAGGAGGAATCCGGTTTATCTATGCATAAATGTTATATTTTTTTTCATCTCCCAAAAATGTTTTTTTTTTCTTCATGACCTTTATGCATTTTTTGGACCAAAATATCAAGTTGCCTATTTTTCACTAATATAAGTGAATTAATTGAGATTCCACAATTTTTTTCGAATTTCACTTCATTGAATTTTTTTCTCATTTTTCCATCCCTCAAAAATGGATTTTCCTCTACTGCATGCATTCAGCTGGAAAATTTTGTAACCTAGCTCCCTCCTCCCTTAACTTAACTTTTTATATTTATTTACTGCGAAAAATTTCTACTCCCCTGCCCTCCATTTGCTACTCATAAATCCAATTAAAATTCGATTTCACGTTAGTATAATACAAGAGTACATTAATACTTTAAATTAAACTCGCTCCCAACCCTCTCTCTCTCTCCCCCTTTTGATCCTTTAGACTTCACTTTGATATGATACTTTTTATGCAGTCGGTTTCATTTCGCCATCGCTATATCTAACCAGTAATACGAACGAATATCAAATTAACTACGATAATTACCTGAGCAGTAGCGTACCCCAACGTGAACATGATAAACGATAAGCATCGCGAATAAAGTATCACGTCAAAATTACCCACTTGACGGACACGTTTTGCAAAATAGTTCTGATAATTCGTTTACAGTCGCATCGAATAACCTATACGCCAGACTATCATATTATAATGTATGAAAACTAGCGCACATATATATGTAGGTACCAGTTTGCCGGAGCTGGAGCTTAATTAAAACATTAATCATTCATTCGTTCGTTTTGCTAAATTTACCACACGTGCAAATAACGTCCTGCTACTCAGGATAAAAAACACAATCGCGATCCTCTCCTACGAATTTTTCTAATACCAACGCCTACTACACACCTTTTTCAAAACTGATGTATATTTGGAAAAAAAAAAAAAATCATCCGAGTCTCCGAGGGTAGGTACTAGGTACTGGGGTAGCACAGCGAATAAGGGAAAAAATTCCGACCATTTTCAAACGAAGCAAATATTAAAAAGATTATACACACTGCTGCCGGTTTAAAGAGAGTAAATATAAATACCATTGTGATATTGAATTAACTCTCTCTTTTTTCTCCCTTTTGGCGAAACTAGGGCGTGCGACGGTGGTAGGTCGAACAGAACGTTTTAAACGCGCTAATTCGAGTGTTCTTCCCATCCTCGATTACACCACCGTCTCTCTTCTTTGCTATTCAACTTTTACCCTCTGCCTTAAACAAATAAATAGCTCTCTTCATCTCGCCGCTTCTTCCGACGCTTTATACAAATATAAAGCTATACACGCTATAATACCACTAAAAATACTACTACACTATTATCGCATCGTATACACAAATATGTTAAGGCTGTTTTTTTTTTTCTTTTTTTTTGAAAATTACGTCGCTCATCTCTGTGGCGTGTTGTTGCTGTCCTCATCGTCATCGTCCTCGTCATACAGAGTTATATACCTTTACACAGATATCACACAAGCTCAAAAAAAAAGGGTATAATCTGCAATACAGTATAAGTATTTAATGCTACGTATTTATTTTGTTTTACGTACGAATTTATACGTATAATCGGACGAGGATGTTGTTTTTTAAATAAATACAAACCTTTTACAACGATTAAATAAATGTAATCGCGTTAAAATTTACCCATCGAGCGGTGCCTAAATCAGCATGTATCTGGCTGACAGTGAAAAAAGTTTGTGGAAATTTTTTCTGTGCCTAACTCTCTCTTCTAGCTAGTCTGACATGATCGAAATGGAACAAAAACTACAATTTCTGTACAAATGTTGATAAAATTTTTCAAAAATACAAAAATCATTCTCTACTTAGAAAAATCTAGAACCTACTCTATGCTGCATACCATCATGAAATGCACAAATATACATATATTCAAGTAGAAAAGGATTTTGAAAAAAAAAAAGAATTGCCATTTCAGCCTGCTTTTTGTGAGATACATTACGATCATGAGAATTGAAAAAAAAAGCATCGCTAGCTTTTTTCCTAATCAGTATTAAGAGTAGAAAGAAATTAATGGAAACTAAAAAGTCGAAACCGCCAAAAGAGGCATATCTAAGAACCTTACTAAATCTACATATCAAATTTCAGCTTCCTGCCTAAATTTGGAGGGAAGTTACGCGACGAACGAACACAAAAAATAGCAATAACCCGGACCAAAAAACCACATTTACGGGGCTGTGAGGGGGTGCAATGAGGCTGAAAAGTCGAGACCTCCAAAAGGCACACTTAAGACACTCACTAAATGTACATATCAATTTTCAACTTCTTAGCTCAATTTAGTGGCGAGATAAGAGAGGAACAGCTCTTTATCGCGATCAAAAAAGGGAAAAACCCCTCACATCTCCCCTCCTAATTGACCTAGGGGGCTAATTCTTTGCACATGTTATACAACTTCGGATTTTCTATCGATTAGCTTAAAAAGCAACAATTTTTGGTGATTTTAGCCCCTCAGCACACTTTCCCCCAAATTTGGGTATAGCTAAATTTTGATCCGAGGTCATCCCCATTCCAGGATATCAAATCCGCTGCCAATATAAACCTATTTCTAGAATTTGATCGATTTCGGTCGGTATGGAGCTGAGCAAATAATTTTTAGTTTTGGGGGGAATAAAATAAAAATAAAAGTAATTTGTATGTACCTCCCAAGACCAAAAATCATCGCAATTGTTTTGTAGGATCCTAAAATGGATTTTGTTGCTATCCACCCTTCCCTACTTCATGCAACAGTCTGGGTTTCATCAAGAATATGATACAAAAATCAGGCTAAAAATTCAGATATTTTGAAAGGAGAAAAATAATAAATGATTGATTTTATGCAGAAAAAAAAAAAAAAAGAAAAAGTTCTGGAGCACAGAATAATATTCCTAAAAAAAATAAGAACGAACCTAAAATCAGCCAACAACAATTTACACGATATAATTTCTTATAGAAAATCTCACGTTTAAACACCTGCACGGAGGAAAGAGCAAAGGGATGAAATTGTTTAACCGAGAGTATCAGCGTCGAAACCACAATACTAGGTCCAAAAAGCTCTACGCCGGCCAGAAGAGGGGAAAATACGAAACGTTTATCCCTCGCTTTAGAGATTTATTAGAACGCACGTCTCAACAGTTGATGTTCAACCTGAGAGAAGAATGAAAAGTGCAGTGCCGCAGTTGTTAATACCGAGTGACCACGTTTCGAAATAATATTATATAATTTCGGTTGCCACGATTTTTTTTTTTTTTTGTTAAATTGAAGACAACAATTTTTTAAAATGAAGCAAAGAAAATTTAATTAAAATAATAGAAACAAGGTAAGTAATAATTATCAGCATTTTTTTTTCTGATGGTTTCCCTGAATTTTAATGTTTTGATATAATACAACGGTTTTTTCATTTCCTACTTCTACAAAATCATTTAATTTCTTTTTCGAATTAATAAAATATTTGAAAACGTTTCAATGAATTCGCAATCAATATGTTCGATGATTTCTTTTTTATTACTATTCAATTCAATATTATATCGTTTCGTTCGCTTCCCTGATCCGACTACCGACTTGATTTCAGCTTGAAAAATGCTACATTCGATGTACTACGAATGGACGAAACGACACCAAGAACCAATTGAAAATACAAATCTACCACCAGACATCGCGTTGATCGTTGGAAATACGCAAAATGCGGTGAAATTTTTCGCTCATAAATTCGTGCTGTCCAGTCACAGCGGTTACTTCAAAACGCTTTTATCCTCGTACAAAGGCTACGAAATACATATATCGAACATCAACGCTCAAACATTCGCCTATCTGCTCACCTTCATGTACACCGGTCACCTAGACTTGAACGCCTTAAACGTTTACGAAGTTTTCCTGGCCAGTAATCTGCTTCATATTACCGACGCTCTAACACTATGCCGACAATTCATCTGCGAAACGCAAACACATCAGCAACAACCATTACCTACGACTAAATCCATCGTCAAACCGATTCCTCGTAAAAAGATCTTCGTTCCTAGTACCGCAGCGGCGTTCGACGGTATTCAAACGTTAAAATATCAACCTTTACGCACTTCTAACGATCCGGTATCGTCTATATTCAAGCCGGTAGGTAATCTAATTAAATCGGATATCGGTGCCGAAGAAGACGCAGACCGAACACAGGCTAGCGCCGACACTGCAGCCGTCGCCGCAACGAGACCTTCGTCGTTTAAAGAAGATGGTAAAAAATTATCGCACAATACGACGAAGAAAGCCACCAACCACACATCGTCTAACGTTATTTTAGACGTGGCCTGCTGCGACGGGCCTATTAAATTTCGCAAAGTTATAAACAAATATTACGATCCGAACAAGGTGATCAGTAATGCTCCCAAGGAGCAAACTAATACGGCACAAATTTCAGTCGCCTGTCAAGGATGTAAACACGTGTTTAAAAATTATCATAAATTTAAGAAATACGCTAACAGCGGCGTCGGCGATGATGAAAACGGCGCTACGAATACCTCGCAGAGTAGCAAGATCAATTCCACGCCAACCGAACTAGTAAGCAAGAAAAAATCAGAAACAAATTTACAATGTTACACTTGTAAAACTTGCGGATCGAAATTTCCCAGCTATTACTTCGTTCATAAGCATCGTAAAATGCATCATGCGGAGGCACGCGATAGCTCGGATTAGGTTACCTATAGTAAGTTATTGTTATATGTACATTCGTATATTGTAACGAAAATGATAATTTTTCTCGTTGGTATGTAATGTATGTGCATGCTTGAATCGCGATCAATTATACATTACACATTATCATCTCGATAAAAACCGCCTAGTTTGTTCCTTTATCCTGTTATCGTTTGAAATGTCTGCTGTGTGTAGTAAATACGATATGGCGATAGTTAGAAATTTATTTCTTACTTTCAGACGGCAGGGTATCTTCTTCTGACGTATCGCCGACTTGAATATTGGTATCGTTTTTCTTTTTATCATCTTTTCTTCTCTCCTTCTTTTTGACGTCTGGTTTCATTTCACTAAAATTCGACAAAACGATATGCGATTAAAAATCGAAATTCAACGACGTTATAAATAGCGATACTCGTCAATCGTTCGTATCGAGTTCTCACCTTTTCACAGCATCGTTGCTCACAGCATTACCAGCCGGTGACACCGGACTAATGGCAGACCGGCCATCTAATACTGTATCAGGTACAACTTTAGCAGCAGTTGTTTCGCTCGTATCGGTATTGTTCGCTTCGGTACCCGTCGTTTTAGCACTGCCAGCGGTAGTGGTACCGCTCGTTGAACAATTATCCGTACTACAGGTTGTGGTGGTCGCAGCAGCTGTCGTGGTGGTGGTGGTCGTCGTCGCCTCGGCACCATTAACGAACGTAGTAGTCGATATTTCTACGCTACTTTCGGCCGCTGTTGTTGCAGTAGTAGTAGCGGTGCTGGTAGTGGTAGTAGCGGTAACGGTGACCGTACTGTTTCCGCCGATGCTATTCGTACTGGTGGTGCTTGTATCCATAGGCGTTATTTCGGTAACTGTTGTCGTAGATGTTGTCGATGCGGTTGTCGACGTCGTGCTACTACCGGCCACGCTAGTCGTGCTGCTAGTGTTAGTCGTACTCGTCGCGGCGACAGAAAGATTTTGCGGCTGTTCCAGTCTTTGTTGTTGTTGAATTTGCTCGCGTTGTAATCTGGTCGTGACGCCGGGCGTGTTGTTGTATAATATATCGCCCGGATTCGCCAAACCGCTGGCATTCGCGCCGCTAGCTTTACCCTGCAGATTTCGAGCTCTCGTTCTTCGCGATTTTCCTACAAATTAGAATACCATACGTTAGATATATATATATAAACACCATAAAATGTATGCTAAGAATTGAACACGATAGGTTTACGATTCCTATCCTAGTGAGCCATTTTATGGGATATTTTTATCATACATGTCAGCCACAATGAACCTAATCAGCTGCGGCTGATTTTGAATGGGTTATTATAAGAATATGAGGTTTAAGGCAGAACACTCGTTTTCGAGTTAATGGTGGTTTCAGATCCTCAGAAGGTGTGCATACACAATTCGAAGAAAACACTTTTTCTAGCAACCGGCTTTCATTCTGCTCCATCTCAAGAATAGCAGCCAGCACGTCGAAATAACTTCCAAGATAACTTGTACGAAGTAGCAAGGTTCCACGATTATTTTTCACCAAGTTACATGAAGGTACGAGGTAAACTTCAGTGTTACACAAAAAAAAAGTAAAAATATTCTCACCAAAAAGTCAAACTTTAAAACCTAATTTGCAAGAAAAATTATTTTTTTTCTCAACCTCATTTTTTCATTCCACATCAAATATTTAATTCATAGTCCACATAATGAGCATTATTGTTCGAATTATAATTATCAATACTGAAATTCGGTATATGTATTCTACAACAACAAAGATTACTTTGAATTTTTTCAGTTATTTATTATTGTATTGAAACATTCTAATCAAAATCCAACTAATTCTTTGTGTACCTAATAACGCCTGATAAATTTCCACTAGATTCCAGAATATTAGAAATTTTTTTTCGTAAAATTTAGTTTAGAATGCCTCTAATTTTTTCCAAGGAAGGCTCATTTGTTATCGATTTGAATGTGGCTTTAGAATTTTTATACATTAATTAGGTCCGGAATCAGAATTTTTTTTTCAAAATTTGAAGATTTTTAAGGAGTGGCCGACATATTGTTTGCATGAATGTCCACGAAATCGCTCACATGGTTAGAAAAAATCGATTATATATATGTACGTAAAATTATTTACGAATTATCGCGTGCTGTAATATTCTACTTACTTAATAAACGTTTATAATGTTCGGGTTTTTTGCTACGATAATAGTACGCAACGCATTCGCAAACAGTTTTCTTTTCCAAATATGAAGCTATGACGCCAAAATTTTTCGGATGTTGTAAAAATTTTTCTTTAAATATTTCTTTCTCCGAATCCGTCCAAATATTGTAATATTCATTTTCTTTGGCAACCTTTGGTAAATCCGTAATCAAGCCGTTGTTATTGATAAATGAATACCTTCGCTGTTTTAAATCTAACATTAAAGGCGGAATCACAGCGTACGATCTCATCTTTTTATCTTCCAACTGTGAACAAACAATAAAAATCAATGTTACGTCGTATTTATCAAGTTAAAATAGAATAAACATTTTTAAATATTAAATTGAAAAAAAAAAAACCCTTGCAAAGCGAAGCTTTTTCAGCCTGATTCTCGTAAAATATTAAAATTATGTGAATTGAAAAACCTAATCAGTAGGCCAAATTTATAGCCCCCTAAATCTACATGCCAAATTCATATACAAGAAATGTACCTGCGGCTGCTCGCCTTAATAAAAACTGACCAAAAAATTACATTTTCATTGCTGTGAGGGGATGCAATGAGGCTGAACAGTTGAAACCCCAAAAATACACATCTAGCAACCGTACTAAATCTACATACTAGATTTAAACTTCTAAGCTCAGTTTGAAGAGAAGTTATGCGAGGAACAAACTCAAAACATAAGAAACCCCGTAAAAAAAAAGAAACACATTTTTGGGGATGTTGGGGGATAAAATGGGTCTGAAAAGTCGAAACTCCCAAAAAATACGTCTACAGTCCCTACCAAGTCTGCAATACCAAATTTCAACTTCCTAACTCAATTTTAAAAAAAGACAGAAGAGGAACAGACCGTTTTCAAGGTCAAAAAGGGGGGAAATGCTCATATCTCCCCTCCTAATTGACCTAGGGGGCTGATTTTTGTACATATTACACACCTTTGAATTGTCTATCGCTTGACTTTAAAAGGAACAATTTTTGTGATTCTACATCCTCAGCACCCTCTCCTCCCAAATTTCAGCATAACTGAATTTTGACCAGAGGTCAACCCCACTCCAGAATATCAAATTCGTCACCAATCTAATCCTATTTTCAAAATTTCATCGATTTTGGTCGGCGTCAAACTGAGCAAATGATTTTTAGTTTCGAGAAGAAATAAACAAATGAATAAAAATAAATATCTGATGTGCTCAAGAATGGTCTTCTATGACACCAAAAATGGATATTACTGATATTCCTCCCTCTCCTCATCGGCCGTAGGTCGATAAGCCGTAACAGTCTGATTTTTATTGATAATGACAAAAAATCAGGCTAGAAAATGCGCTAATTATCTGACAGACAATCTACATCGCAGATTCCATAGACTTTTCATTCCACAAAAATCATCGATAAATTCGATCACACTTCGCAAATGATTTAGAATCTTTGATACAGCGCGAAGCAAGTCACCATCTACACACCTCTTGCTCTTGTAATCCATCCATAATTTCTTCTAAATCGGCTTCGCTTCTGACACGGCCACCAGATCTGCTGAATCGTTCCTTATCTTCGCGCTGTTTGCGTAATTCTGGGAATACTTTTTCGAAAACTTCTCTATTCTTTAAATCTCTGGCTTTACGTTTTTGCGAATTTTCAATCTGTATCAACAAAGTAACACAAGCTCATTAAATCTCAATGACGATAATAATAATCTTGTGCGTACAAAGATAACAATAAGAATAAGAAATCAACAATACCTTTTCTAGTTTACGTTTCCATTCGGCGCTCATCTTATTATACGTCACAGCTATATTTTGATCCCTGGCTTCCTTCGCCTGTTTTTCTTTTCTGATTTTATCGATCAGAAAAGGCTTCAGTTCAGCATATCTGCGGAAAAAATGGTAATTATGAGAAAAATGTTCGACGTTGTCATAGGTACATATCGGAAAAAATTTAAAAAATCAAAAACAATACGTACTTCTTCTTATTCTCGTGATATACTTCGGTATCTGGAGCTTGATTGTATACAGGCTGTAAGAATAAAACATTGGTGATTAATTTCGAATCGTTAATTCATTATTAAAAATACGAAATTTACAAACGAATAAAACTTACTAAATCTTCTAATGCACCGAATTTTATGAAGAATTGATGCGAAATGCGAGCTTTTTCCTGAAATTATAAAATAAAATCTATTTAGTTGAAATAAACTCGGATGATTTAAAATTACATCCAACCCGATTGCTAGAAATCCAATATTGAGCAAATTTCTAGCGATTTAATCGGCTCATACCAGATTGCTTACATTTTGGTTCTATTAACCAGGGCTCAATTTAAATTGAACAGATTATAGGCCCGTTAAATATGGTCTCGAATTGAACGGAAGGGGACTTAAATTATCTTCAATTTGAGTTTGAATTAGAATTATAGTAATTTGAAGTGAAAAAAACTTTAATTCGACTTCAAAACGGAAAAAATTAAAGAAAACATACGCGACAAATTCACGAAATACATTTCAACGTAGAATCACATCGAATCGAACAAATAAACCTTTCTTTCATATCCAAATTTTCAATCAAAATAGTTTTGAAAAATGACGCATATCAACTCTTGATTTAACATGAGAAACCCATTCAAAAAATTGAAAAAAAAAAAAAAAAAAACTAAAAATATCGTACATCTTCCTATAGAACTTTATCGCAAATTGAACATGATTCATAAAAACCCGGAGGAATTGTTTTTTTTTTTTCAATGTCAGTGATAGTGAGGAGCCCATTACGACACCATAATGGTTAGCTATTTTAAATTTACAAAAATTACGACATTTAAGCCACAACAAAAAAATAAATAAAATTGGATTCGGTGATTATTGTTGGCAAAATGATTTTTCGAGCTATTGAGTTCTTCTTCATAGTAATATTATCCTTTCGTTTGATATACAAAGCACAGTACGTTATGGTAACAATACGAATAAAAATGTTAATTTCAATACGATGAGCACCGAATACTGACCCAGTTTTCGTCATAAATACGTTTCGCAACTTGAATCAATTTTGGTAATACTATCTCTTCGCATTCTGGTTCAACTTTAACAACGGCGTTGGTGAAATTCGAATTTTCTTCCATCTCTTTCTGTAAAAACGAAAAGAAAAATTATTAAAATTACGTAGTTAAAAAAAGAAAGAAACGAAATTCTAATCGTAATCCGATTTAATGAAAACTACTAATTGCACAGTTAGTCAGACTAAATCACTCAATACTTAATCTATTGAATCATCGTACATTCATCCTTTAGGAGATTACAAATTTATCAAATATTAATCATTAATCTCCTCCCCCCCCCACCCCCTATATCGTTTCTTATACCATAAAACTCGCATTATAGCTAACTACTACGTTTCACTTGGGGGAAAATTTGGCAACGTGGTCGAACAAATTTTACGCCATTCTCTTACAACTTATTGTTTGGCATGATGCCGGTATTTTAGTCTTGTTCGATACGATCGTCGTAGTCGTCTCATTTTTGAAACTCTTCATTCTCACATTATGTGTGAGAAGAGTTCACCGAGTACGAATCAATACATACGTACACACGTTAACTCATATAAGAACGCATTTCAATATCACCAAGCCTACCCACATGAGGCATTAGCATCGAATCTGGCTGGATAACTAGGTACATGAAACATCACTCAAGCTGTTTAAATAATACATCATCGTGTTCGCCGACAATTCACCACCGCAAACCACGTAGGTATGAACGAATACTCTCATCAATACCTAAATACCAATGCTCAGAATACATTCCTCGTCTATCCAAACGTTATATGAAAACTTATATTCTGTAAATCTATACAAACGAACCATCGCTAAGGTCTCGTATTCTAGCGAAAACCACATAGCCTATTTAACCTCACGTATATTCTCACTTCCCTTCGTGAATACAATACTTCGACATTATCAGACTAGGTACTTTGTCACACTCGATACTACTTACTTGTTTCTTTTTCAATTGTTGAATTTGCTGATCGGTTTTACGAATCTCGTCTTCAATTTTGGTGAGTAGGTCGATTAACTCGGTAGGATTATTACTACAACTATAAGAATCTACATTGATCACAGCCTCGTCTTGTTTATCATTGGGTTCCGTGGAAGCGGCAGCTCCGGAAGTTTCGGGTGAATTTGCATTTTGCACCGTATTAGGCGGTGGTGCTGGGGGTGGAGGAGGGGGTGGTGGCAACGTCGGCGAGATCGCTTCCACCGGCGGATTATACACCGGTCTCTCCTGCGTAGCGTGAAACACACAAAAGAAATATGCGAAATATTTAGCCGAAGACAAATTATTACACAAATACAAAGGTTAGGTACCTAAAATACTACGTATTAACGTACATATAGATATACTACTGCATGTATAAATTACCATTATCAAGTGTATCAAGATAGGGTGAACTGCTACGTAGATAGTATACGGCAACGTATATTATTACGATTATTATTATTATTATTATTATTGCAATGTATTTATAATACGTACGGTAGTATCCACTCTGAGAGGTTGCTGCAGTTCCGGTTTGACTGCTTCGTTATATTTAATCCTCTTATTCGGCGGTGCTCCATGATCTACGTGGTAAGCGGTATTCAGTATACTTTCTGGATAACTTTCAGTCCTGTAAAGACAACCAGATCGATAATACGATTAACAAAATGTACGAAAAACAATCGCGAAACAATACGATAAAATTTTTCAAACTGTTACCCACATATGTACATAGATATTTAACCTTAGGTACGCTAACCGATTCACCTTCCCTGTACAACTGCATAGTAACAACGGTGGTACGATGATGTTTAAAAATTCGCGAATAATATTCGATTTTGATAAAAAAAAAAAATTACGCACGTTTATAAATTACTCGACGCAGCACACTTTGCTATCTCGAATATACATTACATGTGTATGTAACGTACATTAAAAAGCTGAATGATGAAGACAAATATAGAGACGCAAGAAGCGGACCATCGAGATAATAATATCAAAAATGTACATAACATACACACCACGTTCTCCGTATAATCTTCCTAATTTTCTCTCACAGACATAATATACTGTATACAGACACACACACACATACGAACGTACTATTTCGCTATATTACACAGAAACGCTACCAACTAGTAGCTGTAGTATTGGTAGAAATAGTTGGTAACAGAAACAACAACCATGGTAATAATAATAATGATAATTAACGTGAATCATAAATAACTACATTATAAACTTTCAACTACTTTTTTTTTTTAAATCGCGAATTTAGCAATACTAACAACTTTGAATCGGTCAATCGCGCGCGCCTTCTTTGCACGATAAAAAAAAATTATATTATGACGATTATTATTCGTTAATTACGATAAACACGTAAATTTTACAACGTCGCTTCGCAACGTCGCAACGCTCTTGCTTGCCTTCACACGTCTTTCACCGCACATTCACACCTTACCTATGGTTTTTTCGTCGTAGTCGTCGTCGTAATCATTCTCGTTCATAATAATACACATACAATGCACATACATACATACACATACAGTACGTACAAGTAATAAAATATTATTCTATATAACACCGTTAGCTCGACAAGTCGACAACGACAATAGCGGTCGCGGCATACTCAGTGTTGTTGTTGTTGTTGTTGTTGTTGTTGTTGTTGTTGTTGTCAAGATCTCTTTTCTTTTTTTTTTTTTTTTTTTTCGAAAGTACGATTACTGCACTCGCTATTGAATCGTCGGCGTCGCGTCGTCATTCGTTTTACAATAATATGATGAAAGCAACACCCGATGATGCACAATATACAGTAAAATACCATTATCGTATACTTCGTCCTTCGATCCTACTAATGAAACAGACAATTTTAATAATACCCGGTACGTGAGAATAGATACTTACGAATTTATTCGATTACTCCTATGATCCGAGTTCAAAACTGCTCTCGATTTTGGAGGCATGTATTCACCCAACGAACTATTACTAGTGCTATTTCTGTCGCCTCTACCGATTACAGGCTGAAAACGAATGATAAAGAAAATTAATTATACAGATATTTTGAAATAAAAAATTCTCATTATATTATCTAGAAACAGACATCATGAAGATGAGGAAGGGGGTATTAGCATAGGTATGTAGTACGAACAGAACCGAGTTCAACTATGATAGTCTGGGCTAGTACAAGGTTCATCATTTAAAAATCAAAACCACGATTTGGATAGATTTTTCATTCTCACAATTTTACAAAGAGGATAATCGGGACAAGGTAAAATTTTGAGAATAAAAAATTTGTCCAGATATTCGTTTTGAATGGTACACCTCGTACCAGCCAACTTTGGCTACATACACCAAATTTGCATATCTTGATTTTTCAAAAACGGCTCATAGAATTCAAACGAATATCGCTCCTTCAATAATGAAGATGGGCCAAATAATAATATGACAAAATTTGCGAGAAAAATTTTTGTTCACAAGGTTCGCTACTTGGATTGATAATCAGATGAAAATTTTAAAAACTGCTCATTTGTTACATTTTCATAATATCTGTTAGAAAAAATGAGGGTTAGACTACAACACTGAAACACCAAGATGCTTGACTGGAGGGCAGAGATTTAAACCTGATGGGTTTTGATTCGTACTGAGTTACAGTTACGTTACGTTACGTTCGTCTAAAGTTTTCGTTACAGAGTTATGAGTTTAATCGTGATAAAGATTTCAATCGTTCGTTTAGCGAGTTGTCGTTTCGATTCAGTTCAAATCCAGAACCCCTTTTGTATGAAAGAAAAAAAGATCAAAATTCTTCATTTGGTCGCGTTAAATTAGGTTCTTGCGAAATAATTTGATTTATTCGTGTGATCTGTTGATTTGTAATGAAAATTTAAAAGTTACGCATTTAAGTTTATCGGTTTTGTTCAGGTTTATTTCCTTGGTAGAGGGCACCGAAATGAGGAGATTTGGTAAACAATTACTGACATATTTTCCAATGGGCAGCGTTGACAGGGCTGTAATAACGGTAACCGAGCATATAACAGAACGGAAAAGATAATACCGTCATCTTAAGAAATGGAACGCAACAGAACTGAGCAAAACGATTTTTTGAGAACGTAACGTAACAGAACGTAAAGGATCGATTTTGTTAGCGTTCTGTTATGTTACATTGTTTTCATTTATTAATGCTGGCAAAATTGCTCCTTTCTTGCAAGCCCAATGCAATATACATTTGATGTGAAGTATAGTTATTTTGAATTTTAATTCGCTGGTTTATAATTCTGAATTGATCAAAAACTGAAAAATTTTGTTACATGTTCAATGTTTGAGAATTTTAATTCAAAATTGAAATTATTTATTTATTTATTCAAAATTTAATAATTTGAAATTTTTATTAAAATAATGAGTCTAAAAATTGGAAAACGAAAACCTTTCGGTTTCGAAAATTGAAATTATAATCAAGTAAATTAGGAAATAAGTAATCAAATGCTTTGTTCATGCAGACAAAAAAAAACGAAAAATATATAAAAACAAGCTGAACAGTAAACACACCATAATTAAGGAGGGAAGGAAGATGAAAAGGCAATAAAAAAGTTGGAAGTGCCGAGAAAAAAAAATAAATACAAAAAAAACGAAACAGAACAGAACAACCGAAGCAGGAACGGAACACGTTTCGTTATTACAGCCTTGCAGCGCTGCTATAGGAAGATTTCAACTGAACTCAACCAATGAAAATTGATAAAAATTTCATCAACAAAATAATAACAAATGTAAACTATCTGATGTCACATGACGTCATATCAGCTGATCACCGTCATAACTCATAAAGATCTCAACCAATCAGATCACAGGAAAAATTTTAAAAAAAGTTGCACATGAAATCCATTTTGAAAGCTAAAAAAAAAGTAATTTTTAGTGCTGAAGATCAGCACTCTCCAGTGAGAATCGAATGAGTAACTATTTACAAAAATTATCTCTAATCCCCTTTCTACGGTGACCTGCAAACTATTGGTCAACCTATCATAATTAATTCGCCTTCGCTAAAACTGCGTATCTAACCTATAGTTTATTCTATTGGAGAACGGACTAAATATGCTAAGCTGTGCAACTAAAATATTCCTCTCTAATGAATAATTTTATCTCTCGTTTTACTCGCAGATATTCCTGAATTTTTTTGTTCAGAGTTACTCAAAAACATCTCCATTGGGAACGCTGTTCGCTAGTTCCAACTTGTTCAAAATTCTGATTGGTCAAGATTTCAGACGCAGATGAGACGTAGATTCTGTGGGACTTCTATCCAGACAATGAATAACTAACTATTTCTGACCAATGACCGTCCAATCGGGATTCCGGAATTAGTGCTCCTACGAGGAAAAGCCAGCGGAACTCTCGAGCAGGAGATTCCTATCTTTCAATTATTTTTATCGTTGTCTCGCATTTTTGTTGAAATTTGAGAGAATTTAAGCGAAAAAATACCTCTCACTGAGAATGGGATTTTCAGTTGTAAAAGTAAGCATATTTAGTCCTTTCTCGATTGGAACGGACTATAATGGTGCGTTTCTCAACTTCATGACATCTGTGACAGGTCATGAGATTTGAAAAAGAAAACTCATACTAACCGAACCGTGATTATTTTCGTTGTATGAACTCGTACTGTTGGAACTAGGTCTATCGGTACTGTTATATTGTGAACTTTGCTGAACATATCTAGAAGACAGATCGCTACTTGCTGGGTAACTTGGATATGGTATTGAAGTACTTTGAGCGGATGAAACTTTAAAACTGCCACTGCCACCGAGAGGTAATGTAGCCGGATTTGATAAACTGTAACATAAAACGAAAAATATATATTATATATTGATAATTTATTAGATTTTTCAAAAACTTACATAATATCGAATTTTAAGTCTGTAAATATTATACACTTATGAAAGAAGTATCAAATTATACGCTCAGTTCATCCTATTCACCCTTCGTTTGTAATTTCTCATCAACCTTCGTCACTCTTTAGTCTTTACCCAACTTTAAGCTCGTATTGCGAGCAAATTCAAACGATCGTCAACATGCAAAGTTAATCATAGTCATAACATTAGTTATTATATTCACTGTTTTTTACAGGGATAGAAGGACAACGAAGAATCGAGAACTAAAAACGTAAAGAATGGGCGATTTTAGAGAACAAGAACGAAAAAAAGAACCAGATTGAATGATTGAAAAACAATGAAAACAATTTTACCATATTTGAAGAACTGGAAACCATATTGAAAATTTATTTGAAAGAACCAGAACATCTGTTTCCTTCTTTTTACTTTTTTTTTTTTTTTTTTTTTTAATTTCAGCATATAATTCCTCGATTTGTTGTAATTTAAACGCATTTTAGTGCTTTTTTCCATGGTCTTACTCTCATTTTCGTTAACTTTTTCTCTGATTTGAAATCTTAGTCAAATTATTATAAATGTACGGGTTGAGTTGATGAGCAAAAACCAACAAGAACGAAAACAGAGAACCAAAGAAACCGAATAAAGAACAAAAATACAAAACGAGAACGATATTTCAAGAATCGTGAAGAACAAGAAGAGAATCAGAACAAAGTTTACAGAACAAGAAGGAGAAACAATTTTCACTCGTTTTTCCGTCCTTGGTCCCATATCATGGATAGTTTTTCGTCAGTCAAGTACTATCAACATTTTCAAATCTAAAAATCATAGAAATATCTCATCATCACACGAGCTATTGTCATTTACGACCAGTGCGGTGTAGACACTTAGATACGGTAGATCGAAATTCAACATCGCAGAATACATAGATATAATGTAGCAGTCATTAAAATGTTCAAGCTATCCAGATCCACTAAATCCAACAACACGAATCCAGCTTTCACACCATCGAATATACAACCTTATCTCAAAAGGGTTGCAAAAAAATCTACGCAATTCATTGCCCCGCCAAGCCTTATCTGCAGCCAGCTACAGGCCGAGAGATCTGCACGGCTGCGTTTTAGGTAGGTACACACAATATGCACACAACACATCCAGTACCCCAATTCCTTCGTCCTTCTCCATCGGTTGCAAAACTGCAGCACCTCGTCGCAGTTTCCGGGCATCGTCGATTCGGATTTTCCTCAATCCCAGGAATCCCGGGGAACTTTCGGTCGTCGGGCTAAACGAGTCGCAAGCCCTCCGCCGCCGACTGGTACCGAAACGCATTCGACCATTGGGAAAAGGCGCGCCTATCCCGTCCTGGTCCAAGTGCCAACCTCTTCGCGTCCCTTTTTTCTGGTACTTGCCATCGATGCAGCGAACCCCCGACGCTAACATATCAGCCAAATGGCGGATCCACTCTACAAAACTCCGCCTCTTCACTCTCGTCTCGCGAGCGTGCATTACCTTCACGGCCCGCACGGCCTGCCAACGACGTCGCAAACGTTCCACCGAGTGACGACGACGACGACGGCGGCGCAACGCAACGCCAACGTCGCCATGGATACCAAAAATAAATACCGCCAGGCTATAGCTGTACATCTAAAATACCTTAGCAGTAGTCCAGTTTCAACGTTTATATCGCCACAGTCCAGTCTGGTGAGTGGTACAGTCTGCAGTTCGAAGATATCGGAAACAAATAACCATTTCGACCGATAGGCGATAGACTACGTATTTTTCTCCCCTTCAAATGATACACTTCGAAGTTTGGACACGTTTTACGAGTTTAATATTTAGACTTAATACAGATCTAAGCCGAGTACCATGTTAGCGAGCTTCTCTCGTCAACGTGAATCAGATCCATGATCCTGATTGTTATCATTTTCCCGAAAGCTAAATCGAAGAAGCCATTTTATTCTCCTACGGCACGAAAAGATAATCTTAGTTCTTCTTCCTCTTTTTAAACGTAGTGCACCTAAACCCATCACACCGACGTAATAATCATTCAACATTTTGTATAGGTACCTCCCCCCCCCCATTTTTCAACCTTCAACGTTTCAATCACAAATCAGATAAGAACACAGATTTTGTGCCTAAAACACTGATCGAATTGGTCTAAGTATATCCTCTACGAATATAAATACATAATTACCGGATCGGATCTACTAACGCAGTGTAAACAAACAATAGTACACAAAATACGAGTCTCGATGAAAAAAACTTACACCAAGTGACTATTGGAAAAGTGCACTTCTATGATCTTCATTCCTATGCATGATCGGCTGAAGGTATTGCAATGAATCAGGTGTCCGTTACACTGGACTAATCAACGTAAAACCTCAATAAACACATTTTTAGACGATTATTCAAATTATAAAATGTAGAATTATTTTTTTCCCAACTTCAACTCTGATATTTTGTATATTAATAATTTTAAATGTTTAGAATAAAAAATTAAAAAAAAAACGTTAGAAAATCAACTAAGTAAAATAAAAAATATCGCAGTCTCGGTTCCTCGAACTGTTTCAAAATCTGACACAGTTACCATTCGAGCGTAAATATCCCAATGAACAACAACAACAACAACAACAAAACGACCATGTAACCCACCTCGCCACCTGTATTAAAGCCAGCGCGCATTCCGTATTATAATCTCTGGTACTGACACTCTAATTACGATTTATCGCACCGCGAAATAGTACACGAGATAGGTATAAACCTGAAACCAGGAAAAATACACCATACCCATCCGTGCCAGTACACCAGACCACGTAAAACGAGCACACGAATCCGGCCATCATCAATGAATCATCGTTTCTCTCTGTCTCTCTGCGGGATTTCGCGCGTAATAAATGCATAAGACAAGCGCAACTAAACTAAAAAAAATGCATGGCATATTTCATCATTCTTCAAACTACTAAGAAACGGCAGATGCAACGCCATCGTCGAATTTTTCGGCGAATTTGGTCATTCATCGAAGTACATACTACACATTATGTAGGTATTTTTAACAACCACCGTCACACACGTTATTTCGCATTCGATATTCTCTCCTGAGACATTCGTAGATCAGGTAATGTCGAAGGCGAATAAAAAAGAAACAGGAATAACCGCATATAAAGTATATAAAAGTAGGTAATTAATTTTGAGAAACACCTAAATACAGGTAAGTACAGTACATATACATATTTATTTTCATTTCATTTCTATTTCCATACTCA
Organism: Ferrisia virgata; assembly: GCA_900060175.1. NCBI lineage: Eukaryota > Metazoa > Arthropoda > Insecta > Hemiptera > Pseudococcidae > Ferrisia > Ferrisia virgata. The sequence goes on along the minus strand of FIZR01021382.1, from coordinate 69,596 downwards.
TACGCGTATACCATCATCACTAATATACATTCTATACGAACGTCAACATAACAAAACGTAGAATAAAAAGAAGAAAAAAAGAAAAAAAAAACACGCCACCATTATTTTCATACACATTTATACCCGTCCTATAATTAATGATTATCGCCCACTTTGTAATATACTCCGAAGGATAACCAGCCATTACCTTTTAAAGTACGTATGTATGTATGTATATTCGACACGTGAAAATCACACGACATCATTTCATCGAAATATGACGATGATTACGACGACACTGATAACAATTTACCAGCATCATTTCAAAGATATAACACATGCAGTTACAAAGAGCGAGAGAGAGAGAGAGCGAGAGAGAAAAACACAACACCGTTACTTCGTACAGTAAACCAAATTCATTTTTATCCCTTAATTTACGAGTGCACCTCTCGAAGTACAAGTACATTGCACCTGCATGCTTCGTACAACAGCGATATGTGTGGAAAAATTAATCACTATGTCAAATACTGCGCATTTAGCGTCAAAGTTCACCTGACCTCTTTCAACTTACTCTCGGCAATGAGCGTGTTTGTAGAAAATTTCATCGCATTAAGTGGCATCACTTCGGGCAGAAAACTTATTCTAGTGATATTTTCAAAATACACAGGCAAGTCTCAAGGATTTTAGACATTCGTATATCATGGGGGAGGGGGGAGAATACCCATTTTAACGAAATCTGCTTCAAATTCAATTTTACTAATGTAGTGAAAATCTGTTTTTTTTTTTTCATTCCACAAACATTGAGACTAGTTTTTCACAAATGAATAACAGGTAAAATGTCACTTTCGTTTTAAACCGAATAGTACAAGATGGGATACCTATTTCTCTTATAAATCATAAGATGACAAAAACATCGCGTTCATTTCTAGCACAACAGCATCATTTTCTACAGAGCAGGAGTAGTATTAGTAGAATTGAAAATTCGATAGATAAAGATATTCGAAATTCAGTTTTTAAACGGTTAAAAATATGTTTGAAAGATTTCAAAAAGTAACTACATTTGTTATTGTGCACGAAATGTAATTTGCGTTATTCTAGAAAGTATTTTCAAAAAAATTCCTTCGTCGAATTCTCTCGCTCCTAAATTCAGATCGAACTTCGATTCAGCTAATTTTCAAAAACATTAGAATTTGGAATAAAAGAGAAAAAAGGAATTTCATATTAAGGAAAATATTTTAATAAAAATTCTGTTTGAAAAATACAGAGACACTACACTTCTCCTGCTCTAAACCTCCATTTCAACTTCCAATTTGCACACGGTTGTAAAAATATGTATACAATAAATCGAATATGAATTCAAAATTGTAGCAAAAAAAAAAAGAAAAAAAATTTATACGAGAAATGTATTTTTAAAATAATCAATGATTTAGAAAAAGCTACAGAACTAATCGAATATTAGGAGCGAATATTCGTTACTGAAAAGCTACCATAATTTTCTGTGCTATTTGAACAATCGCTCGAATAAATTAAAAATTATTTTAGCAAAATTCAAACGAGCAAATATAAATTCATTTGATATGAAACACAGTATAGTCATACTACGATGAATACATTTCGTGTAAAGGTAATAGACGATCACGCATTCTTTTTTCAGAATTACAAATTACAATCATACGGTATTCTCAGCAGACCGTCGTAATAATTTCATCATTAGAACCTGGCACACGAGTCATAGAAATCGAGATAGATATTAGCATAGATGTGGTACACGTAGAGGTAAATTCAAAGGAACTTTTTCTCCCAACAATGACGTGGTACAGGCATCTAAAAATTGAGTAAATGGCGCAATTTTTAAATTTCGATCATATCATCAATTCAAATGACGGACATTGTAGATACACATTTTGTCATATACATATTTCATCTATCTCTGAGCATTTTTCAAATAATAAAAATAGGCAAATTTAGTATACAACCAAAAATGCGACAAACGTTACTAAGTATCAGGATCACTATTCAAAATCACGATTTGGACAAATTTTTTCGTTCTAAAATTTTATATAGCCTCAATTCCTCCTCCCTCACTCTCTCACCAAGTAGTTTTGGGGACGAAAAATTTGTCCGAATCGTGGTTTTAAATAGTGGACCACTGTAGCGAGCAACTATTGCAGAATTTTTGGTTACATACAAAATTTGCCTATCTTGATTATTTAAAAGGGCTCATAACATTAAAACAAGCATTGTCCCTTCAATAATGAAGATAGGCAAAATGTGCACATGACAAAATTTGTAAAAAAAAATTTTTGAATACAAGATCCGCCACTCGAATTTGATGATTGCATCAAAATTATGAAATGGCTCGTTTGTTTACGTTTTAGATGCCTGTACAGGACCGTCTCCGGAGGGAAAATGAGGTTTCGTGCGAGTACGTTGAATTTGCCTCTATGTGTACTACAGATTTATGCTAATACCTATATCGATTTCCATGACTCCAGTGGCAAGTTAAAACGCGTAATCGTCCATTGAAGCATTTACACAAAACCATAGAGTTGAAAATTTTTGAGGCGAAGAGCTCTAAATGACAATTCTCACAATCTGAACCCAGAAAGGTATACATACATAAGAAAATTTACAAGCGAAAATATTCCTCGTTTCATACCGATCTCACATAAGTCAAAACTCAGAATGCTTTGCGTCGATGGAGCATAACCGTTCGACTAATTACCCACTTTTTTGGATTAGCCGTCGTATTTTAATTTTGTCAATATAAAAATGTAGGAGAAAAAAGTCTGGATACTCATTCGATCTAATACACCACTTCCTGTAGTCTGCTGCAGCTAAGGTAAACATCATCAATGAATGGTAAGTACCTCATTTGAGTACGATCTGTGGCATCTTCATACCATCGAATATTTCTGCCAAAAAACATATTAGGTACGAGTATTTCGTAGAATTCTACCAACAGTCAATTTCAACGAAATAACCGCAACGTGTCTGTCGAAGTTCTAACCTCGGTGATAATTTCGACCTGCTTCGTGTTTTCGATTTCAAGTACGTTTTATATTCTTGTACCGAGACTGGCCATAATTTTATAACAATCCACCATAATTGCGAAATCTAAATTATTCTCGAACCGAGCAGTGACCATTCGTTCATAGAATAGTATATGTACCTTACTTTTTCCATAAACGTGTATTTCTATTTCTTTCAAAAATATGTACGTGCAAAACGTACACGTTCGAGTAGAAGTCGAACAAGTCATACACACCATTGACGCCATGCCATTTTGTTTTTCAAAGTTCAACGTATCCGAAGTTCAAAATTTCAGTAATATCATGCTCATCATCATCATCATCTATACTAAAATAATACACCGTACAACACCAACTACATACAAAGACACAATACGACTACGAGTTGAGCACACGAACGTCGAACCTACGCGCTTAATTACACTCGTGCATACGCTTAACCTTGAAACACATACCATAATTCTATGTATGTATGTATCTATTTATTCTACACTACCTACAGAGTACATTACATTCTCTGTCACCTACGATTCGGTCAAACTACACGAGGAAGAAACAAAACCTGCTAATCAATCTGCGATAAAAACGACGCAACAATAATCGTTCAACTATTCGAAAATTTTTCTTATATCGCTAACGCGATGACGACAATGATCATTAATTAGTAAAGACACTACGTGTGCATACACACAAGCTGTAGAGCACCAACATAAATTTACTACATGCAAGTCTAAGCATACATTAGGTCTACGATGGATCGATTTTTTTTTACAAATTTTGAAAAATTCGCAACGGCTAACGCTTGATTGTTGTCAAATGACGTCGAATTAACCCTCCCCAGGAAAGCGTATAGCTAAGGAAATACCAAAAATTGCAAAAAAAAAAAAAATCAAAAAGCGTTTAACCTACCACAGACGTCATGGACTTGAGAAATGGCATTAGCAGAGATGCTTGGTACGGCCAGACATGAGTCTAATTATAATAGTCTGACTTCCCCTCCCCCTACACCATAGGTAGGTAGCATTGTACGGGTATTTAAAAATTTAACAAATGAGTAATCACAACATTTCGACCTGATTATCAATCTAAGTTGCGCACCGTGTAGAAAATTTTTCCTTCAAATTTTGTCACGTACATATTTTATCTATTTGCATTATTGAAGGGGCAGCGTTCGTTTTAATTTTATGAGCCCCTTCACACATTCAAGATGGGCAAATTTTGTATGTAACTAAAAAAACCACAAAAGTTGTCTACTACAAATTCCATCATTCAAAACCATGATTTGAACTGATTTTCCATTCTCAAAAGTTTATGGGGGGGGGGGGGGGGATGGGGGGGGGGGGGGGGGGAATTTTAGCCAAACATAAAATTTTGAAAATGAAAAATTTGTTCTGTTCGTGATTTTGAATGGCGCAGCTTGGTGTAGACAACTTTTGCAGCATTTTTACTTAAATAAAAAATTTGCCTATCTCAATTATTTGAAGGGACTGTTAAAATTCGAACATATGCAGCCTCTTCAATAATAGAGCTGGACAAAATGTATATAAATGATGAAAATTGTAGAAAAAATTTTCAACTACAAAGTTCGCCTCTTGGGTTGATGATTTAATCAAAATTTTAAAATTGCTCACTTGTTGAATCTATGGAGAAGGAGGGGAGGGGGTGTGTTGAGTCAGACTATCATACTTGAACTTGTGTCTGCCCGCACTACGCATTTATGCCGATGCCGTTCCTCGACTCTATATGACATCTGCAGCAGGTTAATATTATTTTTACCCGAAATAAAAATGAAAATTTTTTGTTTCGGAGAACTTGAGAAAAAAGTTATTTTTCACACTCTGAAATATTTTTAAATAATTCGATTGTGAAAAAATTGCAACTGAGATTGATTCAGCACTGTCCCCTTGATGCATTGAAGTCTTTTCACTTCTACTGATTTTTTTTCAAGGATAAAAAAATAAAATAAAAAAACCGACGTTTTTCTCATGAAATGAATGTAGTTAAGAACCACTGGACAAAGTAGAGCTGACGTGAAAACGCTAGAAATAATTTAGATGAGTTGAAACAACCGCGTAAGACCCATTACAAATGCAATTTCATCAAAATCCAATTCGTTAAAGATATTTCAAGAAGTGTGAAAAATAACAGAGATGAAAAATTATCGCTATTGATTATTTTGGGTAAAAATAACACTATTAAGCCATTTTACAAATAAAGTTTCGGTACATTTTTAGTTTGGTTTTTTCACTGATAAAAGGCAAATTTAAACTTGGAAAGCTAAAATGTTTACCACGTTAGTTTGAGGTCATTTGGAAACTATTTAGCATTGGACGATGTTATTTTTCCAAAACTGGCAAAAATTGATCCACACTAGTATCCATATTATTATATACACTATAAGTAAAAACATATTATTGCACTTATTCTGGAAGTCGTGTGACAGAAGGTGAACGACGATCATCGATTTGTATTTCAGAATTACTAACTATAATCACGCGGTATATCTCAGCAGACCGTCGTAATAGTTTCATCATTAAAACGTACGTATAATCGTCGTCTTACCTTTATTATTCCCTGACACAGGTAAATGTACCACGTATAAGTACCCAGCTAGCTATGTAAGTATAATACATAAGAATACATTTACATAATACACGATGCACATAGAATATATGCTCCATACCTTCGGCCGAATACCTCTCAAAGACGTACACACACTGACACTGTTATAATTACGAAAAGAAAAAAAAACTTTCGAAGCATAATAATAATGATAATAACAACAGCAACACTCTTCTTCCTTCCATCCAGGATACTGATACCTGATTGTCTTCGGTTCTGCAGTATCCATCATTATTCGATACTTTTTTTTTCTACACTCCTCTATCACCTCTCTGCTACTCCTTAACCTATATTGTACTATGTATGATGATAGTACGTGCACATATTTGCCATGTATAATGAATGGTCTCTCTTCTTGAACGTGGTGGTAGTGGTGGAGGTGGGGGTGGTGGTGGTTGTCGTCGCCACGATACCCGTAGCTTTTCAAAAAAGACTACGGCGCCAACACCATCAGCCTTTTCTAACATACACAATACCACATATATAAAGTATACCTGTAGCTAGTTAGCTACCCTACGCATGTATTGGTGAAATTTGGAAGAAAAATGAAGTACACGACGAGTATTTTGTTATACCTGAATATATTTTTTCAATACACTATTGAAAGATCTCCAACGTACAAATTAAATTACTTTTTCTTCTCATTCTTTCTTTCACTATACAACTCATGATGATCCAAAGAAAAATATCCTCTAAGAAATGAGTAAGTCAATTAAGCATCTCAGAAACCAAAATACGTAGTACGTATGCGTATATTCTAAATACTTGGTGTAACTTGTAAAATATTATAATAAAATAGTTAATGCATAAATGCTACGCATAAATTGTACCAACATCAACCAATCGCCAGTTCACCACACAGAACCATAGCACAGTCCTTGAGAGAAAATACCTACATTTATTGTACTTACAATACATATGTATGTATGCAATGTACGTGGCTACGTGCGTATTTACGCTGCATACTTAAGATACTCATTCGAAAAACATACGCTGTTTCCCCTCCCCTCTGCCACACCCGATATAATAATACATAGCCACGTAGCCAAACATATCAAACAATGTATCTAATAAATATCACCTAAATAGCATTACTATCGCTATAAATAAATATCGTAGAATTTGGATTTGGTTCTAACGCGCATTGATACGTTCCTAAAACCAAAAACGTCGAAAAAATTCGAGAAATAGTAACGCGAAAAAAGCGAAACAGACATAAAAAAATTCAGCCAAGTACGTAGATGTACATACTTCAGGCACAAACAGCATGCACTAGCGTGTACGTGAAAATACAGTACACAGAGTACAGTGATATTGATAATTCGTTGACCCTTTATCGACAATGTCGCCGTCTATTTCTAACCTTATCAACCGCGATTACGATTTCGTAACAGAAAAGAACCTTATTCGGTTCACGAAGACCTACAAAAAAAACCTGGTTATCGTTTGTTTTCGTTTCAAGTCTTTGTCTTTCACGCAGACAATAATACTTCCGTCGCGTAAAATTTTCAACGTATAAATTGATAGATGTACGTAGAAAATTTGATGACTCAAGACGATCGCCTTATGCGGGGCCGAATACGATAGTACATAATTAGCGTGGAAAATGGATGAAAAAATTTGAAAAATTTTCACTTTTTCAGCAAGCAACAACGAACTACAGACATCAATCACCTTCGCACGTATCGTTATTATTTTTCGTTAGTTGAATACGTATGTACAGTTTGGCCAAGTAGTGCACAAGTCGAAGAGGACCGCCATTCGCAAAAAGTTTATCATTCGTATTTCGAAAACATTATACTATATTTTGGTGAAAATTCTGCGCATTTCGTAACCAACGTCAACGTCGTTTAATCATACGAGCGATGCAGAAGGTTTCCATAATAGGTATACTATGGTATTTTCCAATCCATCATATCGTCTCTAGCACACCCACACGAAATCAAAATTCCAACTTGAAAGAAAAATCACCATCGCGGTATTGTTTCAATCCCCTTCAATTTCGTGCCCGCTGCTAGCGACACCCTTTTTCGAGTCAATTCCCCCGATAAAAACACAATTTAAAGCCATCAAGCTATCACACTTTAAAGCCTATCCGATGCCCACCATAAAAGGGGTTCAATGCAGCGAACGCAACACGAATGCACCCTACAAAATCCTCCCAGATCATCCATCGTCGTCGTGCGTCGTATTAGCAGACATTTCCACCTGAAATTTTCAACTATCAGCTAGCTTTCAGCAGCACCGTATACGCGTACTTACATATATGTATATGTACATGTATATTGGGTCACTATGAATTTTCGCCCCAGATATATCCACATGTACGGCGACGTACCCCGATGATCTGAAAAATTCGATACACAAGAAGACTGCTCCCTTTTACTCTTTCATTATTTCACCCCATTCACCTATATTATTAAATCGCGCTCGTGTGTGTGTGTGTGTGTGTGTGTGTGTATGATTAGTTGGAGCAGTTTGCGCACGTCACGTATATTAATAAATGTTGTATCGTATGAAATAAATTGAGTGCGTCTCTCATCGATAATAGTCATACGAAACAGTCATATGAGGTTCGTAATTTGTATAAATAAGTTGAAAAATTAAAAAAAAAATACATATATGTGTGTGTTCAATTATAATACTACGAATACATTCTCCACTATCGACGTCATTCACGTACGAAGATGTGGATAAAGCTGACAGATCGATACATACACTACTCATATTCCATAGCCTTTACAACATTCTAGATCCATCTTCTACGATCAAATATCTTGCGTCGACACTAGATAAATACAACTGCTATTTGTATAAGAAGATGGCGAAGCGATGTTTAAAATTTCCAGCACTCCCGGTCCCAATGGTCGCATTGATAACACCATACACACCATGCTATTTGTATGTACATAGCTCACCAATTGGAAGAGTATACTATGGATGGGAGTGTGGTGATCATATACTATACTAAGACTCTCCTTCTTTCTGTTTTATATCCTTCCTCCATTTTCCATACCACAAGGTGTGTTTGATGGACGCAAGAAGAGAAAAGAGAACGATGCTACGTATTATGTGTACATAAAAAGCAAACCGAGTGTACGAACTCGAAACGACTACACCCTAAGCCTTTATTGTAAATCAGGCGTGTTCTGTACGACAAATACAAAAGCTCTACAATCAAGGACGTATAGAACCAAATCGACTTTCGATCAAATAGAGGTACCTTTACCTATATACCAAACAGGCTTGAAATTGAGCATGATAAATTAAATTACTTTACTATCGATAATTACACTACAGCAATTGAAGCAAAGATGTCATCTTCGTTTTTGTAAAAATAATGAGAACAATTTTTTTCATATTGAATACTCGATTCAATTTTCATTTCTCTTCTTGACAATTATAAAAAGGTTTGCGCTATTGGAAGAAGTTTTAATCGCATATTCCATAGTTGCAGACAATTTTCCCATTCAGAGTGTTTACCACAGATAGGGCTGAATTTTTTTTTTTTTTTTAAATTTTAAACGTTGTAAAATGACCTCAAATGATGTAGTAAAAATTTAAGTTTCTTAACTCAATTTTTTCAACTTGCAATAGTGATTCGAAATTTGCTAATTTTTTCAAAGAATGGAATACTCACTCTTATTTATACCAAAAATTTATCAAAGTTTGCAATTTTTAACCGTTTCTCCTTTTTTCAGAGCCTTTTAAAAAATGTCACTTTTTGCAATTTTTACAATTTTCCGAAAAACTATGAAGGGATTTTTTTTTTTGAAAAACGCTCTCTTGAAATGGATGTTGTGCATCAATTGCAACATGTGACCGTGAATACAAAAAGGGTGTACTGTCCCAAAAATCCCACTTTTTTTTTTTTATTTCGATGTAAAATTGGACGTAGACTCCATTAAAACCATTTTCAACAGTTCGTATGGGTAAAAAGTGGTTGTAAAAATTGAAAAATATCTCTAGAAAAAAAACATTTTAAGGTTTTTTTTCCTACAATCGTTTTTCTACGTAATCTAGGCGTTATACGAAAAAAAAAGTAAGACATAAAATTGTAGAGGATAAAATTTCCTTTCTGCTATGAGCACTTGGTTTTTTTTTCTAGATGACTTAGTTTTCGTAATTTTTACAAATAAAGTTGAAACCTTTATAAAAATTTTCGAATTTTCATTTTTCAAAGCAAAATAATTCGAAAACTAAACAATTTATAAAAAAATTACCCGTTTACAGCGGAAAGAAAATTTCATTCCCTACAATTTAGGTTCTTATCAGTATCTTCGTAGAACGTTCGGATCACGCAGAAAAACAATTTTTAACGCAAAAAGATGGCGAGCAAAGCGTGAATTTCAAAAATTTTCTGAATTTTTTGACAATTTCTACAGTTTTTTTAAAAATAAACTATCTGAGCAGTGAACCTTTTTCGTATTCGCCGTCACATATTTCACAATTTGACCTCTCATGGTCGATTTTTCAGCGGCGCTCAAAAATTATCATTTTTCGCGCCTATTAAAATAAGTTCGTTAAAAATTGAAAAAATGCATTTCTAAAAAAAAAAAAAAAGTCTTCATGTTTCATCCATTTTAGTAATAATTTTTCACTTTTTTTTTTCTTTTTTTTAAATCATTTATACTGTATTTTTAGTGACGAAAAACGACTTTATTAAACACAGAGTGGTGAGTATATTTGACTCATTTCATTACGAATTTATTGAATAGAAAAATGTTTTATAACGCGAAACAAATTCTTGGAAAATTACGAAACGTCCATTTTTCAAGCACCAGGAAAAATCATTTATGGGAAATGAAATTGAAATATTGCACTTGATCATCTAAAATCGATATCTTACATCTATTTCAGCTGGTTTTTTCTAAAAAAAAAAAATAATTCCTTCGTAATTTTTTAGAAAGTCGTAAAAATACGCAAAATTTGACATATTTTAAAACCCCTTGAAAAAAAGGTGATGATGAAAAATGACAAACAACGACAATTTGGGTACAACCCTTAACTTTGTTCACGACTTTTTCATCATTCTCGTGACCTGGTAGACACTCTGTCATTAAAATTCGGTTAAATTTTCAAGTTCAAAATGATAAAATCATTACCCTATTTTTAATTCTTTAGCGATAAAATTCCGGGTCAATAAACATTTATTTGACATCAGGTGTGCATTAATATCAAACGCGAAGAAATGTTACAAAAAATAAATAAATACGTAGTACTTTTCTTTAATCGAAATTCATCTTGGCTCTGAAAAAAAAAAAAATATATATTTTTCGTAGATGTTCCACGATGAAAATTGTTTTCTTCAAAATTCTTTTCGTATTATCAACCGACCAAAACTTGTCAATACCTATTTTTACTTTCTGTACGATTCCATGCGATTGCAATATTCATCATATTCATGTAAAACAAATTACATACACTCATTTCAGATTTTACATCGTGAAAATGAATTTTTTTATCGATATTGAATCATTTATGCAGAAATAGTGGAATAAGTCACCCGGATGTTTACAAAATACTATATAAGGTTACATATACATCAACGGATCGTATACTGTAAATACAAATGTATCTACATTTATAAGTACATATATGTAGATGGAGTAAGAGTCTTGCATAAATAAAGAGAATCGATAAAATAAACCTTTATATTCATTATGAAACGAATCGGTACGGTGCGACGTTGCCAAATCTTAATTTAAAAATACATTATTTTTCATTGACAGAATAATTCGTAAAAAAAAATAATAATAAATAAAGCAATATTTTATATCCTGAGTATACGATGGCATAACGTCATGTGCAACGAATACCTACAATTCGATCAGTACACAAATAGACGTAGTATTACAACCAGGTGCACCAGGGTACCCCATAAGTTGTACATATGTACACATACTTTTAGCCTACGTGGTCCCAAAAAATTCACCGAATGGACCACGTATACCTACCTAGTACCTACTTATACCTTGGTTACACCGTACGTAACGGTAAAATATGCACACTAGGGCCTATTTCGAACGAACGTTGTTAAAATTATGTAAATTGTAACTCAGCCAATTTAGTATACACGTTATTTTCCATAGAGACCCAGGCTGCATCGAGAAACGAATTTACTTCCCGAAATTGTGGAGAAAAAAAAACACATCCTCCAACTACGTTCGCATGGTTAACAATAGCCTATTTGTGATGTTTTACTTCGCCGATATACCTACTAATACTACTTATACTATATATACGACGATGGCATATGTGCTAGTCTATACTACACTTACACACTTACACTTTACACTATACTCGGCAGTAGCCAGTAGTACCTACGTATAACCCACTACCCGTACAACAAGAGTAATACATCCTCTCTCTTTCTCTCAAGCATAGACTGCTGGTACGCACGCACACCAATTTACCCGCTCAACATTGCACGGAGAGATCGGCGGCTGTGCGGTGGTTTTATTTTAAGAATAAAACGGAAATACGCTCTCGCGAGCTCATTATAGATTACTACAAACAGTCCAACACAATTCAACAGTTGCCAAAAAATGCCAAGTTCGCGCGCGGTCGTATACTTTACGATAACTCAACTACATGCATACACCTCATTTGAGATACAACAACAACAACAACAACAACAACAACGACGACGTGATGTATTTGAATGCGAATGTACATACATATGTGCATATGTACTTCGAAAGGCCGAATCGTTTGCCATGTCGCAGTCGTAGGCTTGACCAACGACTACTATCGAAACTATTCCACTCATCGATTTTTGCCAATTATCGTACTATTTTCGACACTGGTATAGTACGTCAACGTGTAAAAATACAAACTGCAAACAAAACCGAGTAATCTATACCTCTGTGTTGATTCTAAATTTTTGAAAAAGAAAATACAACTTCATCGAAACCAGCGATATTAAAACGTTTCATATTTTCTCATTCACCCTCCCCCCTCCTCCTCCACACTCTTCCGTATCGACGAAAGATAACTGTACCCACTCGTTGAAGAGGAAAAAAAAATAACTAGTACACAAGAGTCGAGTGTATTTTCATTTTTTTAAACATTACGATTTTAGTTGGCATCGCTTAATACAGGAACAAAATTCTAAATCGAAATACTTGTATAAAAACTCCATGAAAATTATGATACACGGAGGAAAAAATTTACAGCATGGGGTCAGTCGGTCATTTACGTCATAGTCGACTGTCATCGTATACCATACAATACAAGTATGCCGAGCGAGAACGAAACGAATTCACTATTCAAGTACATACTTAGCGTTAGTACGATACAAAGAATAAAATACTTGATAACATGCGACGACGTATTCGTCATACCATCATCATCCTTTCCCTTTTTTCTCTTCGTCTCCCATCATCGTAAATATTACATACACTTACTCTGTACACGTATATACCTACATACCTACGTACAGGAAACCCAAGAAAGTAGATGAACTTAAAAAAAAAATAATAATAATAATAATAATAAAACAAAAAGAAACTCATCTTTTAGAACGTAAAATATCAACTTTCATACACAGTAAGGAAACAAATCTTTCGTATTCTATATGGTCATTTTTTTCTAAATAAATATACCAGCCGGTTGAATGAATGTGCGCACAAAATTTTTCATCGTAGATGACCACAACCGCAATACCCTTACCTTTTATTTGCAAGCATAACGTAAGCTAAGATTTTGCCGAAACTGCTTATATCCTGCCAGGGCATAGAGATCATAGAGTTGATTAATGATATTAGCATAGATGTAGTACAGGTAGACGCCAGTTTAACGGTACCACTAGAAAAACCCCTCCTTTTTTACCACAGATAGCCTTGTACAGGAATTTAGAAACATGACAAATAGGCAACTTCAAAATTTCGATCCAATCATCAATTCAAGTGTCAGACCTTACAGGCAAAAATTTCTCCTACAAATCATGTCATATACAAATTTTGTCTATCTTCATTATTGGCGCGGGGGGGGGGGCATCCGTTAGAACTTTAAAAGCCCCTTCGAATAATCAAGATAGGCAAATTTTGTCAATAACCAAAAATGCAACGATGTTCGCCAACTACAACGTCCACTATTTCAAAACCACGATTTAGGAAAATTTTGATTTTGAATAGTGGGCCTTGTAGTGGGCAAACTTCGTTGCATTTTTGGTTATTGACAAAATTTGCCTATCTTGATTATTTGAAGGGGCTTATAAAATTCAAACGAATGCTGCCATTTCACGAATGAAGATAGGCAAAATGTGTATATGACAAAATTTGCATGAAAAATTTTCATCTACAAGGTTGGTCACTTGAATTGGTGATTAGATTAACATTGTGAAACTAATCATTTGTTAAATTTTCATATGCCTGTACACAGCTACCTACCTATGGAGAAAAAGCGGGCTTCAAGCGATATCGTTGAGCTCGCATCTACCAGTACTGCACATCTATGCTAATGCCATTTCTCAACTCTATGACGTCGGTGGTAGGATAAAATGTGATAACGAACTTATATGTCCGGACGGATGCACTCTCTCGTACTATATTATTCTGAACGTAAATGTATAAATTCTGATGAAAATAACAATAAGTTCGTTCGAGCGTTCGAAAAACTTTAGAATTTCAAACGTTTTTTTCAAATTTTCTGAAATTAAACAGGTGACTGCACAAATGAGAATGAAAGGCGCATAATTGTAAATTTGTGAAAAAGAATTGATAGCAAAATTTCCGAATTAAAGAAATTTAATAATTATTATTTTCAGTCATTCGTCTATTTAATTAATTATTTACTTCAAAATCATCTCAAATATCTCAATCTATTGAATATTTATTCTTACACAAAAAAAGCAATATTGCGTCTACACGTTTGAAATTCTAAAGGTTTCCCAGCGCTTGAACGAACTTTTAAAATGTGTACAATTTTCAATTTCAAATTTTCAACACGCAACCTTGATAGCAGCCAATCAATTTTTACGATTATAAATCAAATTTCAAATAATAAATTTGATATGAATTAAAAACAGTTTACAGTCATTAACATAATATAAATAATATTAATAAAATAAAGTAAGTAGGGTTCGTTTAGATTTGTGATTTCGAGCAATGAAGCAACCATGTTATAAATATGTATTCGGAGTAGGTATGCCCCTTAAAAATTCGGAAATATTTCATTTTTATTGAAAAAATATTAAATTAATCAACAAAATATGACAATATAATGAAACGATCAACAACCAAACAACAGTTAAAGAAACATATGATTTTTCTTATTCTCAGTTATTTTACTGATGATCATAATTGAAATTGATTTCAAAAAAAAAAACCTAATAAATCAATAATTCAGTATAATAGTTTGAAATAACATAATCTATAATTGCATTTTTTTTTATTTTAGTTTAAATTAAACTTGAATTAAAAATCAAAAGCAAACCCCTAATTTCTGTCAGCTATAAGCTGAGAGCTTATTTCATATTAAAATCTCTTTCTCTCAAGTTATGAAATAACTTTCCGTTCGATATTCGGATTAATTCTCACAATCGTAGATGATAATCAATTCACGAACCAAGTCCAGTATCTTCGTATCGAAAATAAAAACAATCAATTCTAAAAACGAATTGATTTTTAAAAAATCATTCTTCAAACAAAAACGAACATATTTGGGCTTAGCATTCTGCCTATCGAGAGAGTACACCGAAGCCCTAAGCAGGTAGCCAAGAACTCAGTTTTCGTTTCCACTTTTTTTCTCCAAGCTTGATAGAGTAAAAAAGGCAAGTTCGCCTCACCCTACAAAATCTTAAATAATACAACTTCATCTCTCGAACAACAATAGATTAGAACCGTTATTCGACCAATAAAACACCCATTCTATAAATCGATAAAAATCGACTACCATTTCCCAAACCATCAGCGACAGCTTCAATTTAACGCAACGTCGATTTTCTTATCTTCGTTAGTTTTCGATAATCCACATTTTAATTTCGATTGAATATAGGATACGGGCGGGTCGTTACGCCTCTTCCAATATCGTCCATTTTCGCATGGAAAAATTCTTTCCTTCAATAATGAACAACTATTTGCAAACAGATGACGTATCATTTTTCTTTTACAAAAATTAATTTTGTCGAATTTTCACCAGCTAGAAAGTAATTTTGAATTTTGATCATTTGGACGGCGGCTCGGCTTCTGCACTTCTATTCTTATTCACCACCCACCCAGATACTTATACACATATCAACACAAGGCACTTTTCATTTCATAGTCATTCATCTACTAGGTCCTATAATTTGAAAAATTCTTTATAAGCGAAACACATTACCAGTCTACCAACTGTAATAACACTATATGACAGCACTAGGTTCGCTGGCTGGCTGGCTCACAATCTCGCACCTATAAATACACTACGTTTATGAAATTTGCTGCGATAATTCCAGCCCTTTTTTTAAACATATATCGCTTGCTTGTTTCTTTCGATTTACGAGTATGAATCTCCTTTCGTCTTAACCATAGCTAGTCAAATGAAAAGGATGTCCGATATAAGAAAAATAAATTTCTCGAGAATAAAAAAAAACGACAATAATCTACTGCTATCTGCGATTTCTTTCCAACATTCGTAATAACTGATCTAGGCATATTTTCAGCGATCAATTATGCTAAAAATTTTTTCAAAAATAACACACACAAATAAAACGTTTGACAAGTAAGTTTTATTACAGTATTTAAAAAAATACGTGTACTCACAAAGTGGAGACGATGCACTCGGAACGTTACGATATGATCAAGACCTACATTATTTTCATCTATTAATAAAACTATATCCGGAAGACAATCTAATTAGATTGACAAAATTTTGAAGAACACGATGATATTTTCTATAATGAAGTACAATTCAATTCAGCTACCTACATATTGAACAAACAATAAGGAATACTTTTGTTTTGAAAATTCTTCGCAATATTCTAAACCAACCACATCGACTTGTTGAGCATATTTTTGAGACTTCAATCAAACGCATCAGAAAAACGCAAACAAAAATAACATTCGCTTTGAAAAAAAACACCATAGCCAATGAAGTAAGAAAAAAGGCGAAACAAAACAATAAAAAATTTTACTTAAAAAATGCCGAAGGGTGATAAGTAGATGAATTAGTGGTCGTTTTCATAGGGTGGTTAACCTTCGTACTGATTTACACATTTTTTTTTTTTTTTTTTTACAATTTATTTACACGACACTACGTGGGCTACGTATACATAATGATAATTCAGCCATAATACAAGAATAATCAGGTATACTCGAGTAAGTAGAGAAGTACTACTTCCTGCAATACGAGAATACACGACGACCGAATGTGAACCCTTCTCTCCTTGTATTAATTCTTTATCGTAATCAAGTCCATTCATCAACGATATCACTATTCAAATCCTATACAACAAGTTCGTTTAATATATCCACAGTATACAGAATAATGAAGTATATATATAGGTGAATAACAGCGAACTAGAAAGACCAGAAGAAAATCGTGCCTTATATTCACAAAAAAATAAACCGCACAACTAAACGAAAAAACTTCTTCGGCGAATACTAATTAGATGACGTTTGCAAGATAAAAATGCTTTTCGCTGATGAGAAAAGACACGACGAAAAACCCAATCAACGTAGTATACAACACAACAACTCTTTCAACGACAACCAGTTTACCAGATTACATATACTTATAGCTTCTTCATCGAGCCAAAAATACCATCCAAGTAATAAGAAGTGAGAGTCTGTACGTATAATTCGCTGGAAAAGTATACTAGTTTTTGTGTCCGTTTTTCTAACCTAAGTTCACACACACACACACGAACATTTTTCAATACAAGTTCATCTCGCATATTATTCACAATCACAATCCGGTTCGTCGAATACTTGGATCTACGCGAGTTCTGTTTTCGTTCTCATGCACCATCCCCAATATTTAAAAAAAAAAAAACCTGCCCCACGAACACCATCAATCGAACTGAATATTTTCCATCGCATTAATTAATTATGATCAATCGTTCATTCGTTTGTCGTAATTTCCAATTAAAAAACTCGACGTCATTCGTATTTATCGTTTACTTTACTCACGTCTCTTTTTTTATGACTCACACAACGTAGCGTGTTGTATACTTAATACTTCACTTACTACGTACAGTACCTTGATCGCGAAATATCTACCTTAAAGTATACCAAAATAGGCTACTTTTCCACATGCGTACGTATTATATTTTCAATATAAGCTCATTTAATTACGAGTTCTGTAGCCCGCCAGTATTTTACATTTCGTGACAAGAATTATTTTTTTCACGTTCCTTATCCGAAATTTAACCACCACCAAAATTACCTGTCGTTTTGTCACTCTTTCTCTTTCTGATTCGCGCACGAATCGGACGTAATTCATCGGCTAAGGTGGTCAACCACAATTACCTTTGCACTGGCGAAGATTACATCGATAACATAGCCAACGAAGATGGTGTTATACTTATTACTCAGCTTACGTACATATAGGTACACATACACACGAAGGTATACTACCAGTGATGATCATCGACAGGTTATACGTAACGTACATCATAGTCAACGTAATCGTGACTTCAACGAATAATAAATGGTAGATACATATGTATATTCACAAGAAGAACACATCACCGAATGAACGAGCAAAGAAGCTGAAAAAAAAATTTCTGCACGATGATTAATCTATACGAAAACGTATGTAGGTACGCCGAAGAATAAGCGTTGTGTCGTCATATTCGTACCATTGGAAATCTGAACAACACTGTCATGACCTTGTCATTTGCCAAAAACCAAAAAAAAAAAAAACCACTATGATTTGCAAGCGTAAATAATAATCGTTCTTCATTTAATTTTCTTTTGAAATACATCTCCATCTTTTTTTTTTTTTCATCGTGCATATACGTGCAAAACTGAACTCTATAATGACCTGGCGAACCAAACTTGCTGAATCGTTTATTCAATTATAATAACAATTCCATCTTTTATGGCTGAATTGTCTTCAACGTCAACCTCTACGTGTAAACAGCCATTTAATCTACACCAGTGAAAAATTACACCTAAAAGGACCTTATCTTAATAGGAAAATAGATCTTGTTAGGCGTATAAAAGTCAAATTTATTTGGAGATGTTTCAACTTCAGAGCATTTTTAGTTTAACATCTGTTTGTGAATTTTTTCAAAAATTCATTTCGTATTCTTCTCCGAAACCAAAATAATATCCAACAGATAAGTCAATAAATAACATTTTTTGGTGGAGTTATCAGCATGTTTATACTGGTCTATAGAGACAAAGAATAGCACCAACTTTTACTCAGTCATAATCTATCAAAAAAAAAATCATGCTTCGAAACGTGTAGCATTTCTATCGACTTTGAAACTTTGTACAACGAATGATGAGAAATTTTTGAAAAGGAAAACACTTTTAGAATTCATAGCAATAATATTCTACTTCAACTACGTAGTATGTATACAAAAATATGGCCAGTTTTATTGTCACGGCCAAAAAACTACAAGAAAAAAAAAATGAAACACACAGAGATACACATTTAGCTAGAGCACAAATAAAAAAAAAAGGTAAACGTCAATTTAGTGACGACATAGGAGAATAAAAAAAACTTACACATCTACACAGTCGCGCACGAACTGACAAGTGTAAATTAAACAAGGAAAAGACCTACATAAATGAATGGATATTCTGTCGACAGCTATCAAAAAACAGCTTGACACATATAATATAGATCAAAGTTGCAGTATGTTAAAAATTGAAAAAAAAAAAGAAAAAAAAAAGAAACCCCGAATGAATCAAACAGTAATTTTTTTCATTTTAAAATAAACGTTCCACTCGAACAATTTTCAAACGTACAAAAAATCCGAGTAAAATATTTCCAAATCGAATCGAATACCTAGCGATGAAAAAGAATTACATTTATTAACGAATATAATTTCTAATTAACAAATTTCGAGCTCGTTTTTTTCCACAATCTCCTTGAAACAATAATAATCCATAATCTATAATCTACCTTCGTATTGCTTCTTTCCAGCAATTTATCTTCTTATCAATCATACCATTACGAGATCGCCGTAATATCATAAATCAATCTCCGTCATCCATCGATCAAAACATTAAAACTCATTCTCAATCTCATTGCCAAAGTAAACCGCACACAGTTGCGAGATCTCCTCAACCATAAAGTGATCTTTCTCCGCTCTTTGCAGAACAAAGAATTGTTTCTCCTGTTTATTTATACCTACGAAAGTAATCGCTTTCTCGAAATTCCAGCCAGTACCATAACCGTCTTTTACTTCACTAGTATTATTGCTAACGCTATGTGGATGAAAAAAAAAACTGCACATCAACAAAATTTGAAAATTGTGCACAGACCAAGAACGTAATTAATTGCACGCAAATACAATGTAAAAGTATAAATTGATACCGATGCGTAAGCAAAATAGTCGTCTTCGTAGAACAATAATGACCCCAAAAAATTCCTCACAGTTTGAAACATAAGTGCGGGAATGAACCCTAAAACACGATCAACCTGACATTAAAAACCATCTGCAGTGGTAACAACCAACTTCACTTCTCCTCGCTACACCGCAATATGCAATAAAGCCCTATAGGGCCCTATTCAACTTCAAAAATACACGAATAATGTTATCATCATCGAAATAGTCGTCGTCGCCGACATCGGCCAGACCCTGGCTGTTATTTCACGCTATAATAACACAAAATTCCAGAAAACGGTATATTACAGATGGACAGAGTAAAGAAGATGCAAAAGGAAAAAAAAATTAAGGTGGTGCAGGATACTAAGAACTTGCGTCGTAATAAAGGCCGAAACAGCTGTTTGCCATTGTAGACAAGAGAGAAAGAAGACTTGTGCATTGTACGGTGTATTTTGTTTGAAAAAAAGGTGTTGTTGACGGGGTTGGTAACAGAGAGGTGAAGGGAGATGACGGTATTCATTACTTTATATTCTTTTTCAGGTTCGGTTCGGTTTAGGTCGGGTCCAAGAATGACACCTCTTCTACAAATAGGGTACCCAAAATCGTAAGAACGCACCTTAGAATACAAGTAAAACTGATTTGGAAAGTTGGAAACCCATTATAAAATTCAAGCATAAACACGACGAGAAAAAACTTTGGATAGAATACTTTTGTTAGTGAAATATTTTAGTATCAAGACGAATGTTACTTAGGTTTTAATTTCGCATAAACGAAATTCCATCGCTTGATGACGAGAAAATGTTTCCTGGAAAAATCTACATACATATTAAAATAAGAATTCGTGTACAAGATTCCATCGATCATTTGACAGCATACCTCGTCAATTGAAATTTCGACCTTGTTTTATATACAACCCATCGATATAAGTAAGTAAGGTGCCTCGCCGGTTTAAAAAAAGATCAACTCTCAAGACTGAATTTTTTTTCAATGGAACAGAAACAAAAGCTGTTCTTTCAGCTGAATTGTCGTGAAATATTATAATTATGTGATTTGAAAATTTCCTAATTAAAGGTAAGGGTATGAGGAGGGTGGGCAATGGAGAATAGAGTTGAACAGTGACATTAAAGACCCCTATAAAATCTACACATAAAATTTCAACATCATAGATCAATGTAAAGGGAAGTTATGCGAGGAACAAGCTTAAAATATTAGAAAACGCAGTCATAAAAATCTCATTTCTGGTTTGTAATGCGGACGAACGGGTCTGAAAAGATGTGATACAACTTTCGACTGTCTGTCTATTGGCTCAAAAAGGAACGAATTTTGCAATTTTTGCTCCTTAGCACCCCTGCCTCAAATTTAGACACAATGACTCGAGATCATTCCTACTCCACCTATTCCCCAAATTTAATCGATTTTGGTCGGTATCGAGCTGAGCAAATGATTTTTAGTTTCGGAGGAGGAAAAGGTAAAAAAAAATAGATATCTGACAAGGCCAAAAATGGTTGTAACGCTCTTCTAAGACGCCTAAACGGATTTTGTTGATATCCTGCCCCTTCTCCTCATCCGCCCAGTGGCGATAGAACGTAATGGCCCTAGTTTTAGTTTACAATATGACATAGGAAAATCAGGCTAAACAGGGACAAGATTTCAAGATGAACCCATGTAAACGCAGAACTATTAGTCATTTGAAAAGAAAAATCTAATCACTACAAAATGATATAAAAAAAATAATAATTAATGATAACGGGGAAATTGATTATGATTATTACAAGTCGAAACAACAGATAGGTAAATTACTTTCAATTTTGAAAATTTATTTCTATACTACATGAATGTAATTCCAACTCAACTCTCTCTCTCATGATCGAATAATGCAATAAAGAAAATAATTGTCAACGCTATTTTTTTTTTTGAGGAAATTTAAATTTAAATCAGTCTTGGCTGCCAGTGCAACAGTTTCCTTTTCTGATCTTCATCAAAGCATAAATTTAAGCGAAATTCACCTAACGAGAACTACTATAACAGCAATGAATCATTTATTATTCTTTGAAAGATCATATAATCTCAAAAAAAAAACTACCGACTTCGAAACTAGAATCCTTGAACTGACGTTTAAAAATGAAAAAAAAAAAAAAAAACACGCTTTCTTTACATTTATATTCATCGTCAAGACTGCTCTCGACTCTTGTTCGTTTGACCGGATAACAAAGGAGGAAATGAGTCAATGAAAAAAGAAAAACTACACGCAGACTTTATTTCAAGCTCAATATTTTTTCATCAGAAGAGAGAAGAACGGATCGAATTTAAATTTCTGTCGTACAGTACAAAGATAATATTGAAAAAAAAAAAATCAGCAAATTCGGTACGAGCTGAAAATTCTAATCTAACGAATTTGAATACCTTGAGGTAAAATATTCGAATAGAAATAAAGGAAATTATCATCGTCGTGCGACAACTTGCACAAATACAAAGTCGTCAACCTATAGTCACCTTCAACGCGTACACAGCAATCACAAATATACATTTCGCTCATAAAAAGAGAAAAAAATTCGCAAAATACGAAAAATACGTACATAGGTAAGAAGAAGAAAAAAAAACAAAACGTAAAAAATGACCTCTCTAAAACGAGATTTTTAAAAAACACTTCTATACAATAGCGACACAGTACTTCGGCAATACTTCAGGGTCGCGTATTTCCAAATCAAGGTCACCAGTACAAAGACGCTCATCTCATCAATTTGGTGCTATTCGTTGCCGTCGTGTTCTTCATTTCTCACCCTTTCGACACGACACGACAGAAGATATCGTGGACGTGGCTAAATCTGAATCTGATCATCACACACACACGCACACATATGGTAAAGAAAAAAAGAAAAAGAAAAGCGTAACAAAAATACGCCTAGAATCTTCCATCTCTGGAGAAAAATACTATATTTCGCGTTTACACGTTTCATATTATTCAAATAATAGTACTTGCATATCAGAGAAAGGGTCGGGGGGCGAGGAGGAGGAGGAGGGACGCGTACGTTCCACTAAAATAGTGCAAAATGAGGCTTAGTCTCGCGTACACTTGCACAATTACATATACACGCACACAGACCTCCACCCACAACAACAACAACAAAAGATGCAAATCCCACAACACAGTTCGACCACGCCACGCCACACCATGCCATGCCATGCCATGCCATGCTACGGCGGTCGCCGGTGCCGCCATGGCGCAGCGCCACCACATAGACCGGGCAATAAAAAAACCGTTCACCGTGAAAAGTGAAACCTCACCGCGGCGTGCGACGTTGCCAAAAACGTTGCTCATTCAAACGTAAACATCGTATACGGTCACGTTGCCGAATCGACAACGCGGCAACATCGCCTTACCAAGTAATTTTCCCGTGTCCTTGGAACCCCCTTCAAAATTCAACGCTCATATCCGATAGAACAAGATAAAAAGAGAGGTACCCCCTGCCCCGTTCCCGTCGTCTCGACGAGCACACTAACACGTCATCAAACAACGGCGCTAGACGAAGATAGAGCGGCCCCGGAAAAAAAACATACATATAAAGACAGAGACAGAGCGAAGAGACGAAGCCGAAGATAACCAGCCACATTCACATTGAGCCAACGAATGAACAATGATGGCACGACGTCGGTGGCGGAGGAGGACAAGGAGGAGGAGGAAGAGGAGGAGTAAACGGAGCTGCTATACAGCTACGCCGCGCATTCAAGAGCAACAAAGATAGAGAGCAACGTGCTGCTATTGAAAAGGACGTGTAGTGCACGGTGTACCCAACAACAAGAGGATGCGGCGAGTAGTGGTAGTGGTAGTGGCAGTGGTACTCCATTTATAAACACACGCACACGAGCGTTTGGCGGCGCGGAGATGCTAGACGCATCGTATCGCAAAAATTCGAATGCCTCCATAAAATAAAAAAAAATGCTCAACGAGCACACTACTACACTCGTAATACCCACATTATCTACATCCAAGATACTGTACGACAATACGTAAAAATACAGCCCGCAAATACAAATGAGAAAAAAAACACGACGACATTAAAAAAAAAGATAAAACGAATTTTGCAAATTCCTCCTCTCTTTATGCCCTGGCTCCCTTTTACCAATACTTCTACTACACACACACACACGTAAACACAACTACATATACCATAAACGTGTAACGCAACGTTTTCGATGCTTGGCTGCGTTGCACTACATTACAACGACGTTTCGGCCTACCTTCCTTTCCACATCGCACTCTCTCCGCACTGTTCGTTAGCGTACAAATTTTATGGCACATACTCACTACGATGTACATATCTACATGCGAATGTAGGGCGGGAGATAGAAGTGTACGTGTGTGAAAAGGAGAGAGAGATGGAAAGAGCGAAAAGCAAGAAGGGTGTATTAAAAAAAAAGCAAACAATTCAAAAGTTCATCGTTGCGAGACGGCATACACAAAGTAGGAGGATAGGAGCGGAGCACATTGGCGGCGTTCCGGATTCGCTAAAGGTGGAGGAGGAGGAGGGAACCACCGCCGCGACATGGTAGTGGAGGAGTCGACGAAGGCGGTTAAAAATTCGACGCTGCGAAGTTCGGCGTATACGTAGTTTTTCGGTTTCGGTTTGCCTTCGTTATTCGACGCTCGGCAGCGTTACTGTCTTCTTTGTCGTTGTCGTCGTTGTTATTACGATTGCACTTATACATTACTAAGCAATAGTACAAACTAATACGACACGACGCATACAGACACATTGATACCGTCCCTGAAATATCGTACGTACAATGTAGGTTCCTAGCGAATAAATTGACTCGTCCGAAATCTGTACCTTGGAAAGAAATTGATCATGCTTCGCAAGTGCACAAAGCCAAAGACCCACAGAATGAACATTTATTTACCTATTCTCATCGTTGTAATACGAACGAAAGCCATCATATCATCATAAGACATATTAACACAAAAGATCGAAAATAACAATCAGGCAAATGTTTTAAAAAAAACTTCCGAGTAACATCTACAAACCAGGAATGGTCAAAATCACGAAGCTAGTAATTCGAATCTCGGTCATGAATCGGATCCGAATGAAATGATTCTTCGAATCAGTTTCACGAATCAGAAGATCGCGATTCGAATCACCATCTTTGAATCACTTCGTCAAATTTACGAACAAACACGAGTTAACAACCATGCACAAATTTTTGGAACTTTTTTACTAGTATCTATACGTTTGGAAATTTTTTCAGAACATTCGATAACAATGATTCGAATACAATTCACATTCTCAACCAAGAATGTGATTCGAATCATGGTCATTCCTGTACAAACGTATCTTCAAAAATGGTACCAAACAATGCAACTCGACACTACGTACTTTTCATAATAATTATACGAATTTTACACACAATGAAGGCGATACACAGTAGTAGGCATTCACAAAATTGCAGACAAACCATCTAGTATATGCGCAGTCATCCAAACATACCTTTTAGCGATTCCTTCATTCCACACTCCAACGACCTTTCCGGGAAACTTACACTTTACATTTATTATATATATTAAACAAAACAAACCAAACGACAATCCTGGGCCATAACAATGACCAAAAAAAAAAAAACACAACTGTCCCTTCGAAGAAGAAAAAAAAAACGAGAAGTAGTATAGTAAACAAAACAAACGAAACAACAATCCAGTCTCTAAATCTAGTCAGTCGTCTTGTTTTCACAAGAACATCAAAGTTAAACACGTCTCATCGATGTCGTTCACGATCAGCTCTCTGAGTTCCCGAAAAACAAAAAAAAAAAATAAAAAAAAAATAAGACGACAACGAAACGCTAAGAAATGCAATGCAACCAGGCACTCAAAATTGAAACGCCGCATAGTAAACAGCTACACACACACACACACAATGACTGTTTTGAAAAAGCAGCAGCTCAAAGAATTTAGAAAATAAAGAACATTGCGAGATAAGAGCGCACTAATGTACAAGTATACCATAGAAGCGTAACATTATTTTCCTCATTTTCCACTTTTTTTTTATGTATTTTTACGACAACGACGACGCTTTTATTTTAAACGTTTCTTCATCTTTATTTTTTCTACGTAGTACATACTTATTTCTTTTTGAAATTACTCGCCGGATATTCGGAGGGTTATCTTCGGGACCTAAATTTCATAGGGCTCGGCTATTTAAAATTATCGGCTTAATTTCTTTTTCGAAAGTTGCCCGTTTAATGCGTAATTTTTTGTTTTCGTTTTTACGTACCACGCCAAGTACTACCAACACCTGCGATCTTCTACGCATTCCATGAATAATATTACATTCGTAATAATATAATAATACTCAAAATTACGATTCTTCGGAAATTATTGGTAATTTTATAGATGGAGAGCTAAGGTAGCTTGCTAATGTGGATCGATTATGGCAAATTTTGGAAAATCCACAACGCCTAGTGCCTAATAATTTCCAAATGACCTTGGAACTAAGGAGATGAAAAAAAATTTCAACCCTCCAAAGCGCAAATTTAACGTTCCTAGCGAAAGCTCAAAGTTGAAAAAAATTACCAAATATTGTAAAAAATTGTGAGAAAAAAATTTCAGCTTCATTAAAAATGTGTCTAATACTGCTATTCTTACCCAAAATAATCGACAATGATGACTTTTCTTCTCTATCCACTTTTTGTGCAGTAGAATAACATGAAAAAAGAGCTGAACCCGCGCAAAATAGTCAGGAAAGGCATGAAGGTGGGTTAATAAAAATATCCAAAATCTTCAAAAATCCTGCTATCCCATCTTCAACTCTTTTTAATTAACTTTTGCGGAGCCCTGACCCCCTCTCCACCTTCGACTTTCTCTTAAAACTGTGAGCGACGAATCAAAAAATATTAAAATTTAATACAGGTTACGGTTATTCTACTTGAAATATCAACACTTCTTTAAATCGCCGATTTTTAAGGCCTAAAGTCTGAAAAACTGCCATTTTTCGAATACATGTAAACCAAAATCTGACATTCGAAAATAGCGACTTTTCGCTGCTTTCTTTTCAATACACCCCCCTCCCCCCCATCCAACCTAATTTTTTTAAATTGAAGTTCACAATTATTTCAATTTTTTTTTTTGAATGAATTTTGAAATAGTCAATTTCCAATGGTTCCCATCTTACAGAAGAAAACATACGAAAAACTCAGAAGAAATATGAAAAAAATTACTTCGTTTAATTTAATGATATAGAAAATTTGACTTTTCGAACCTTCCTTATCAATCAACTTACGCTGGATAGTTTGATAATCCCAGTTAGAAGACGATTCACCATTCCCAACTGGTCATGCAGTTGGAAAATACCAGTTTTTCAAACTCTGGGCTTCAAAAATTGTTTAAAAAATTTCAATATTTCAACTAGAATATTTGCAATCAGCTTAAAATTTTAATGCTCTGCGACACCTCAGGCAAAGGCTTCTCAAAAAGCACTTAGAACCATTTTGTTCGCGTATAAAGTGTTATTTCTACTGCGCTTTTTTTGAAGCAGACCAGAAAAACGTTATTTTTCACACTTTTTGACAGTTCAAAATAATTCGATAAAAATTCAGTTTTGGAGAAATTTCAATTAAAACTAATTCAAGAGTCGACAGAACCATTTTTTCACTTCAACTGACGTATTTCTCATAAAATGAAGACAGTTAAGAACCACTGGAAAAAGGTAAAGGAAGAAAAAAATCGCTAGAAATGGTTTAGATGAGTTGAAATATATGAAATTTTTACAAAATCGAATTTTTCTCGAATTGTGGATAAAAATAACAGTATTGAACTCATTTTCTATCAAATTTGTTAACATTTTTTTTTTTACAAATTTCTAAAATTACTTGATATTTTTACAACTTTGAGATTTTGTTGAGAAGAGTAAATTTGAACTTTGACGGCTAAAATTTTTACGATGCTAGTTTGAGGTCATTTGGCAACTATCAAGTATTAGTCGTTGTCAATTTTCCAAAGTTTGCGAAATTCAATTCACCCAAGTATTATTTGAATTTTCAAGTCATTTGCTTTATAATGGATTCCAACGACTCTTTTGGCAAAATTAGCGTATTTTATCAGCGAAGTCGACCTCAAACTACGACATGATGAATGAGATTGTTGAGAGCACTGAAAGTGAAATGGAAATAAATCGTTTATCGCTTTCAGAAACTGAGCTTGCAAAAAGAAAGGTATGTCGGTTAAATATGAAGTCTATTCGAAAAATCATAGTGATATTTGAAGAGATTTTTTGCTCCTACAAATTGAAATTTATTTCATTCATCAAACTCAATTTGCAGTGATTTTATGAATATGGAAGTAAAACTTTTCACGTTCAGCGTTCGTTTTTTGTTTTCAATATTTCAACACTGAGCTTCCAGCGATTTTCTTCAGCAACTAGCATAGCTTTTGCTATGATAATACCTACTCTAACTTGGAGGAGACATCGTGCTACGTTCGCTTAAAACTAGTAAAACCATACCTACACATCGTACACCTATATCTCTTATCGCATTAAATAGAAATACAGCAGATAGGCATACTCAATTGTAACAAACTACAAAGCGAAATACGCAACACGACAAAGCCAACAACCAGCGAAAGAAACCTCGCGTAAACCTTCAAAAAAGGTAATTTTTTTCTCATTAATTTCGTATCAAGCGTTAATACGCGCACAACGGCGCAAAAAAAACGCACCCTGTTATCTACCTACCTACATAGTCGAA
The DNA here is from genome assembly GCA_900060175.1 of Ferrisia virgata. Lineage (NCBI taxonomy): Eukaryota > Metazoa > Arthropoda > Insecta > Hemiptera > Pseudococcidae > Ferrisia > Ferrisia virgata. The sequence continues at coordinate 40,742 of FIZR01021382.1, read as the reverse complement.
CAATGACATAAATAATTACGTAGGTAAGTACCTGCAGTACGTGTTCGGTTAAAAGAGTTCAACAAAACCGCTGGTAATCGAAATAATAAATGTTTATCAAAGCAGTCGAATACCTTCAGTACGTTGCGTTGTATGTATGGTAAATTATAATAGTGTCGCGTCGACGTTTCAAAGAAAAATAAACGCATATTTTTTTCAATTCTTTGCGAAAACAAAAAAAAAAAAAAAATTGATAACGAACGACGAAGTAAAGTGTACGCAGCTATTCGATAGCTACGATATACTAAGTTTTCAGAAACGACAAATTTACACAAATATTTCAAACTCGATTAAATAACGTGTGTAAAATCGAGCATTGCGTGCACTATTCATTCAATTCGTATCCACAGAATTTCTAATTTAGTATAACTACCAAGTACCTAACTAGCTAGCTAGCTACAAGTACAATTTTACGATGACGCATAGCACCTATACCAAGAAGTAAAGAGAATTTTCTTGCATGTCAATAGACACTCTTGTAATGGCTGAAGTACCTCGCCATAATTATACCTACGTGGTATTAGCAACCATGATAAATCCTAACAAAAATATTTTCGTGTAAATATCTTATATCAAGTTCTAGGTTTATGTATAGTCTACTCCAAGTCTATATTTGCTAAGGTGTACATCGATTGGTAAAAATTTATTTTGAAAAAGTCTGACCACACACGATGTTTCGACTTTAAATTTGAAAAATATTATTTTTTCATCACTACCTCTCAATGAAACATGTACCTAGCTACCTACCTAAATATTTTGCTTTTTCGAAGTTTATCGTACAGAGCAGAAAAGGCTGAGTGCGGTTTAAAATCGAAATTCATGGTCTGCACTCGAATAGGTATTGCTTGAATTATAAGAGATTTTACAGCCATTCTATAGTTCATTGTATGGATACTGAAATACCAAAATGCCTCTCTGTCAGTCACAGCGGAACCAGAATGAGAGATAATTTTTGTAAATAGTTACTCATCCCATTCCCACTAGAAAGTGCTGATATTTAGCACTAAAAATTATCCTTTTTATAGCTTTCAAAACGAATTTCACATGCAACACTTTTTTTGAAATTTTTCCTGCAATTTAATTGGTTGAGATTTTCATGAGTTATGACGGTGATCATCAGCTGATATGACATCAGTTAATTTACAGTTGTCATTTGTTGATAAAAATATTCTTTGGTTCAGGTGAATTGAAGTCATTCGATCAAAATGCAGAAAAAATTCTCGGGATCGAGCATCAGTACTCTCCAGAGAAACGTATGTCAGTAATTATTTACCAAAACCACTCTGGTCTGTGTTCACCAGTAAAGCATCTTTGGTGTTTCAGTATCAATAGATTACCGAATGAAAATACGACATTTTCTCAAAACCAAACTTAATACTTGTATGTCTGATAATTCGATTTTCGTAGCCAAATTTTAGTTGAAAATTTCAGATTATCTGAAAAAAATTACACTAAATTCACCACAAACTCAAGTAATGGAAAAATGGCGAATACGAATTCGGGCCTACATTACTCGTGATTTTTCATTCTCATTCAATCCTTACACAATTATCAAAAACATTGCGAGGTGAATGGCAAACTAATTAACCATTTTTCATACACTACTCTTCATACGATTGGAAAGAAATGTCGTAACTGTTCAAGCTACATAACCAGTCAAAAGTATTTTTTAACGATAGTGAATAAAGATCAGTTTGAGAGTTCAATTTTTAAATTCAAATAAGTGAGCAGGCGAACAACACAAAATTACAAAAAAATTTATGAATTAATACGTAATCCATAATTTTTTTCTCTCTTCAGCCTAAAATGGAAATTTCATTTTATACCCACTTCTGTGGTAAAATGGTCGAAAACATTAAATAGCCATTTCTCTTCATAAAAATCGCCAAAACCTAAAGAAAAACTACAGACGGAAAAATAATTAAAATTTATTCGACGAAAGAAAACGAACGAATTTGATTCATTCATTTTAATGAGTCGAGTAAATCAAAATTTACGCTTTTAATGTATTTTCACCGTCGCTTCGTCGTGCGAAGAGGTAGACGTGGTTTGAAAAAAATATCGAAAATCTCGTAATCACAATTTTCATCGCAATAATGCGGAATTAGTCAGCAAAATTTTCGGTTGAAAGACAAATACTAAGAGAACGTAGAAGCGTTTTATCGAATTACAGATGATTGCCAGAGTGCACCGGAGCACGAAAAATGTTCTGAGAAATAGGTAAGCATAGGTAATTCTATTCAACCTAAAATACATCGATTTGAAAATTTCACCAAATTTATGAAGAAGTTACAATCATTTTTACAGGGTATAGGATATTTTCACCGATTCAAATACCTACATGTTTCTCAAATTTTTTCGTCGCAAAAAACTGCAGAAATGAAAACATCAATAGGAGATTTCCATCAATTTTTCAACTATAGCGGAAATTTCATTCCCAATCATGCTGTTTTGTTTTGTTTTTTCGAAGAAATCAAAATAAAAAATCTATTTACTGCCGATGTCCAAAATGGTGAAACAACATGAATGAAATAAAAATAATCCAACTTGTTCTTTCGCTTAATCTAAGGCAAAAAAAAAATATTCGGCCTATGTTTAAAGTGCAAAAAATCAATGTCAAAAAAATACTACCATTTGAAACTCTTTAGCAGAACAATTAAATTTCAAAAAATTCCATCACTACTACAATTTATTAAAATATCATGATCAGATGAATCCCTAAATTCAATCCTGCATCGAGAATTGAAATCACTTTAAAATTTTGAACATTCGGAATAATCGTTTTCTTAGTTTTAAAGATAAAAAATAAAAACAATGCATAAATTTCGTTCTTGATTACTCAACCAACAGTCATTTGTCGAGTAGTAAAAAACAACAACAACAACAACAACAGGTACGCACAAAATACATAAAACACCAAAACGAAACAACGAAGTGATACGATAACTTGAACCCATACTTCTTGTAAACAATGACAAAATACGTATTTCTTGGAAAAAACGTGCTATCGAATATATCGTATACTTGTTCCACAGCACAAAAAATAATGATTAGCCGCTATTATTCGACCCTTCATTGGATAGAAGAAAAAAATTTCAAACAACATACAATCGAGTATTTAAAAAAATACATCGCCTAACCCTTACAAAGATTTGAAAATCTACTCACGGAGAGTTTTTTCAAATGCACCTGTTCAAACCACATTCAGGTATCTCTTAACCACACCCGGGACACTGTTCGCCTTTCGTAGACTTATTCAAGATCATCAACATGGCACACCGAGTCCTAATATAGTAACAGTAAAGCTAATATAATAATACCTAACAAAATGCAATTCATGCAAGACTCACCTATACTGCAACGTAGGTCTAGGAGCGTATGAAAGTTGAGCTTGTGTAGGCATTCCAGGGGACACGTGTTGAACTGTTTCCATCTGCTGCCAATGGATCACTTGGGTCGCGGACGCCACTTTCGCGTAGTTCGAAAATTTAACGAATGACGATTAAAAGAAAACAAAAAAAAATAAAAAGGGAGCAGCGAAACAAATTACGAACAATAAACGTAGGAATTAGTAAATAATTTAAAAAAGAGAGAAAAAAACAAAAAGAAAAAACTCGAAATTAATTACAGAGCGAAAAAAAAAACAACCCAAAAAATTATTACGATAGAATGGATTATATACTACGAACACCAACTATCATCTATGTACAGTAGTATTTTAAGAATCCACAGATGTCCGCTTAATAGCGATACGCGCATTTTTGTGTAACGATTCGCACGCATATTTCATAACAAACATTTAAGTTGGTAATTTTTTCTACCGATTTAAGTGGCACCACGACCCTTTTGCACATCGGGATGCTCGATTATAATGATTCTGATAATGACGAGATTTACGAGACACGATGACTGCCGTTTCGTTGATCGCTTCTGGATGACTTTTTTTTCCCTCAGGTCGTCCTCTATTGATCGACTATCAACTCGTATGGTTTACGTCTTCGTCTTGAAATTATCGCACGACGACGACCATTTATTCCAGTTATCTTTCCATTACAACTGTGAACGATGATGTCTCAATTTTGTGCGGTTACGTTTTTTCGGTGTTCATTCGATCTATAAAACGAAAAAAAAAAAGAGAAAAATATGATCAATACAGGGCGCGAACATCATCGAAAGAAGAGTAAGAAATTTCTAAATAATAAAAAATAAACGTTAGCGAAAATCAATCTGTATAATGATTCGATGTTTGATAAACTTTCATATTGCAATAATACTCCAAGGACCAGTCGTTAAAATGTTGAAAATTTGCCTATTTTCATTTCCAAAACGATGGAAGCTGTGCTCAAGAAGGACAATTTCAAACTGTATGGAACTTAGTACCTGGTCAAAAAATCTGAAAACAATGGGTCGCACACATTCGGTGTGCAGCCAATGGAAATGAAAATTGAAAAAAAATTGGATACAGTTGCCGGTGAAAATATCAAAAACCATTCAGCCTGCAAAAAGTTTTTGTATCAAAGAGTAATTCACAAAAGAATGCAAACCTGCTCAGAAGGAAATTATTGTCAATATTAAAAGCGATTTTGAGTACGGATTTTACTGCCATGTTCAGATCCATTAAAACCAATGCAAAAAATATTGAGCAAAAATTTGAAAAAATTTTCAAAAATCAAAATCATAAGAAATTTTTTATTTTTTCTTCCTGGTATAATTTCAGTTTGGCCCGAGGACATATTTTTTTATATTACAAGTATACGATTTAGAATATTGAAACAAATTTTTTGAACTGAGTGCATTAACTCTGATGTCAACTGATAACACTGAAATCATGTAACTGTAGCTTTCAAAAAGAAATTAAATTTTCTGCCGAGTTCAGCATCAGGGAGTGAAAATTTTATTCAAATTGCAATTTTCGGTTTTGTAAACAAATTTTTAGTTTTACTGTGCTGCAGTATGAATTTTGAATACAAATTGCAAATCGCGTTCAACATCTATGCCAATTTTCTTCTGAGCAGGTCTTCATTTTTTTGCGAGTTACTCCTATGACATTTTTCTTTTCACACACTGAATAATTTCTGATATTTTGGTCAGCAACTGTGCCCACTTTTTCTTTTTTATTGGCTGCACACCGAAATTGCGACCCAGCAATTTCAGGTTCTCTGATCCGGTATTAAGTTCTATACAGTCTGGAATTCTGTGCTTCTCGAGCACAACTTTCATTATTTTGGAAATGAAAGTAGGCAAATTTTCAAAATTTCTAATTATTAAAAAAACTGGTCAGTCGAACACATTTCTTTTCAACATTTCAACGACTGGTTCTTGGGAGTATTATTGTAATATGAAAATAGTTCAATTTCATCCTTCAGTTACTTCTTGGGCACTGCAGAGTTACAATAAAACATTTATTGAGCTAAAGTCCGAGCTTTTTGAACGAATGCATCTTTAATAAAGCTTTACACCTTTGTAGGTATGAAATTTTCTCAATGTTATTGGTAATCTTCGGCACAAAATATGACATACTTTTTTACACAATTTTCTACAAGAAATTCAAACATTCAAGATTTGAAAATTATGTAGTTATAGTAAAATTATATACGGCAATAACATGAAATAGGTACCAAGTTCGTCTCTTATTTTTCTGACCTTATCACGGCAACTGTGTTTGACTGATAATAATAACCTTAAAACCACTCAAACTCTTTGATAACCGAGTAAAAAAAAAACGTTTCAAGCTCTTGACAAAATACCGCGAATACTAAATCCATTTCTTATGATAAGAGAGTGCAATTGGGTAACACTTTCTTCAATTTTCAAAAACAAATCATTTTGTTGGAAAATTTGATTCGAAATATTCAAGTTTTGTAGAAAAAATATCCAGTCTAAAATACCTGCACTGAAATGAATAATTGTTGACGCGAAATAAAACAACAAAAGCAAGCCATCAGCCGGAAATCAACTCACATCTTTTACTTTCACACAAATTCGTATTACATTCAAGATATTCGAGGAAAATGCAATTTTTTTAATCCGAGTTATACTTCAACTTATTGAATTTTTCCAATTTTTCATTCACTAGGACGCTGAATAAAATTTTGAAAAAACATCGTTCGCTTTACACAACACAATGAAAATTGCACCACATCGAACTGTTATTCAAAATACGAAAACAGTTTTTGTATGTCTATAGCAACAGCATACCGCAATGTCTCGTGATATCGCAATTTGAAAATAACTTTCACTATTTACAATCAATTCAAACCACAAGAGACTGGCAGTATTATCTTGAATTTTTACAAATTAAATCACTGGCGAAAAAAAAAATGCGGGCTGCAAAAAAATCATACTTAATGAACCCGGACGACTGAATTCTCGTCAATTTATGAAAAAAAAAATTCAATATTCAACTTCACAGTTATGTTCTTCTCCCTGTAATAAGTCCATCGTATTTAAAACACGCTGGAAAATCATAATGTCTGCGAGACAGATATTAAAAAAAAAAAAAAAAAAAAAAAAAAAAAAAACACCTGCTACAGGCCTCTACACTCAACAGCACATACCAATACACTTTGAACAACAGCGATCCTACCTATTCAAAATTGATTAGTTAATTTTATCGCAAGTTGTTGGAAAAAACTGAAAAAAAAATTCTAATAACCTTCGTAGAAGGTAGAGGTACATACCGAGTATTTCACCTGTATTGCATTTCAACCTCGTTAAAGTACCTGAGCAAGGTACCTACGTATATTACACGTACAGTACGTCTCAAGTACGCCTTCGCATAGCACGCATTCTCGTTACGTCATACCACCCTTTGTTTTTATGTACGCACTGAATGAGAGCGAGGGTAACAAAATGTACCCCTGTTACGAGCACACTCTGCTCCTCGCCACGTCTCTATTATCGTAAATTAAGCTCGCCTGACATTTAACCGACACGTAGTAAACGCACACGCGAAAACTTTCTCGAACATCGCGCATATCCAACTTCTCCATTTACAAGGCAAAATCATTCAACACCTGACTGTAAACTCTCCTCTTGTTTCCATAAACGTAAACAGAAACACACGTTCAAACCTTATATCAACATCCAGTATTCAGATAAAAAGCAACCATAGTTGCGAAGAGTTGCGTTGCTCTCTTTCTTTCTGTCTCAACATCGACGTCTCTAAAATAATAATAATACAATACACGAACCCTTAAAAAAGAAACATTTGCTGCAAAAAAAAAAAAAAAAAAAAAAAAAAAAAAAAAAAAAAATTTTGGAAAAAAAAAAAAAAAAAAAAAAAAAAAAAAAAAAAAGCATCGTCCTTACATAATATTTTTCGAAATTGCGATGACTATGTCGAAGTTAACAAAAGAGAGGGATTCAATTCTATCATACACACGTACAGGTACAATATCAAACGAATTTCAAAATTTTCAACAAATTCAGACACGTGTAAGTACTGGATACAGAAATACCTAAACTTTTTTTTTTTTTTTTTTTCATTAAAAATACGACGACAGTCAATTCTACCTTTACAAAACACCAATGTGGGAATGCTGGGAAAAATTCACAGCGAAAAAATATTACAATATAACGACGTAAATTTTTTCCCCATAAAATTGGCAAATCAAAAATAACCTTTCAATTTTCAATTCTCGTTTCATCATCATCGTCACTATTCTTTTAGTTCACCTTTGCCCACTCGTTCATTTCTGCGCTGAGAAGATCAATTTTATCCTGTGCCAAAGAAAACTTTTTCTCAACGATGAAAATTCAATTTCTTCTTCCAACGAGATCGCATTTTGAATATTTCGTGTACAGTTTCTCTCTTGCCTAAATTTGAACAGCTTTTTTTACTTCGAAGTTTTTCCGAGCGCGCTGAACGAAATGTTTCTCCTTTTTTTCTCGCGTGTACCCTTCATCTTTGCAGATTTATAACAACGTTAATTATGCGATATTTTTCGCCAGAATGACTTCGCTTTTGTTTTTGACGAAAATTCGAAAAATATTAAAAATATTTTAGAGCCTTCGAGCGCGTGAAATTTGAATTATTTTCATCTCGAGAAAAAAATTATTTTCATTGTTGCGCAGATAAAGGTACCTCTCTACCTGCATGATTTATGTTTCGTTGCTAATTTTTGTAGGTACCTACAATTTTCAAAAACCATAAGCTCAATAATTTCGAAACAAGATGAAGAGAAATTTTGTAAAAGAATTGATTAGGCTTTTCATCAAACAAAATTTTAATTTACCAACGTTGAAATAATTTCCATTTTGTTGATTGATTTTGCAAGGAACGAATGGGTGTTGGTATTTCTACAATCTCGCGAGAGACGTTCGTTTCAGAAGATTCAATCAAATCTGTAATTCCAAAATCATCCACGACTTTGCCCGATTTCAACTCGGTTTCAATCAGGTACATCACTGGTATCTGATTTTTTTCAAAAATTAATTGATTATCACATGAAATGTTCATCACAAAAATTGAGAAAAAATCCAACTCACTCATAAACACACAACTGGCAATCAAAATCAACATTAACACGAGACACAAAGTTTAGGATCGAATCAAAATTTTTGATCTTGTTTTTTTTTTTTTACTTTTCACCAATTCATAAATGAACTTTCATTCGGAACCGAAGCAAAATTTTCACCTGTGTGAATAACTAAAAAGTTGATTTTGACCCACATTTGGAGGAATTAAGTAAATAAATCACATTTATTAAAGACTTCGCGGTTTCTTTAGCATTTTTAATGAAAATGGAGACAGAAATAGGACAGGAAGTTTAGGTAGGTTCAGACTGAAAGTGTTCTGATTCTGCGATATTCTTTGAGGAAAGAAATCCTTCAGAAACACAAGTTAAAAACGTATCAATAATTATAAACCTGAAGCATGCAATTACATTATCAAAAGAAACTCCAAAACCAGATCCACAATCATTTAAATCTGCCTAAAATTCATATTCAAAGATGAGAAAATATTTATCGATGGAAAGAACACAGGATTGTAAAGGCATAATGACGATAATTTTTCTAAGAAATACTCCGGTACATGAAGAAATACATCACAAATGTACTTACAAGCAATCATTTGATCACACAAGTAATATTGTTTTCATTTTTTTAATTGAAATTTTAAAAAATGTTTTTTTTTTTTTTTTTTAAATTGAAAACGATATCCTTAAAGGAAAACATTATTGTTCACCAGAAGAAAAACATAATTAATCACAATATTGGCTTCACTAATTAATAATTATCATTACTCCCGGGTTGGTTTTATAATTTTATTTTGGACTTGCCGTATTCAGAAATGAAGATATATGAATGAAGAGCAATCTCGTTCATGTTTATCACAAATCCGAGCAAATACTCGCTTGAAATTGTGAAAATACCAACACCTGGAACGAACAGTCGAATAATCTAAACTTCATAGGATTTATGTAATATTCAAATAATTAGAATTGAAAAAAAAATTTTTAAAGCGATGACATCGATTTCATAGCTATAGTTTTGGTCAAAATGATGTTATTTTTCCAACATTTCTGACCAATAAATACGCATTAGTTGTTTTGAATGTACTTTTTTCTTTTTCCTTTGAAGGTCGCACCAGTGGAGGAAATCTCCGTAAACAACTCTTGAGCTTCCCTCCAAGGTGCCACCAATCAACAGTTCGATTGATGAAGAGTTGAATGGTCCAACATCGAACAATTACCAAAGTCTAAAAGTATTTTAAAATTGAACACCCCTGATAAAGTGAAAGTACTATTTTCTCTGTAACTCAACCAGTACCTACTCATTGTATTTTCCATTATCAATCAAACACAATAAGCTGCGTACCTGAATATACGATTACAAAGTATCTCCTAATATATTCTTCAATAACAATAACAATAACAACAACAAAATGCACCAAAATGAAAAACCAAAGAGTACGTATGTTGATACAAAAACAAAACCGTACAAGGATCAGTGTGATCGAAGTAAGTTTCATTTTTGTGCCTCCTTTCATTTACACAACAAACATAACATATACTACGCACACAGACACACTAAATTGCTGAACACCGTTACATGTAGTATGTATTATGTCGGTCGTAAATTAACGTAAAACAGGTTCCGATATAATATTACTTATAGCAACTCGGTTTAATTAAAAAAATCCAACCACGCATACGTTGGTAGTTGCTACCTTAGCGTACAGTACCTATATAAATACTGTCATATCCCGATTCGTATTCGTATCTCCCTTTGAACCAGCAACAACTACCCCACAATAAATCAAAAACACGCCATCAGAATATAACATCAAAATCATTACAACCAGCCAATTCTAAAAATTTCCACATCGACGAGCCACGCCACGGTAATGATTTTTCAATCGGTCAGAAAAAAAAACGCTTTTCAAAATTCAACAGCCATAATCACCATAAAGAGTAATTTTAAGCCAAAAAAGTAGGAAAAAAACCAAAACCCGCGAAATGCAAAAACATACAACAACCCACGAGAAAAAAAAAACCATACGACCAACACCTGTCCTACATATGGGGCGGCGCATTAACGTGAATAATTTTAAACAACGTGATGAGCCGATAATTTCACGATGTACGCGGTGTACGCAGAGGAAGATGAAGTAAGATAGCGATAAAGCCAAAAAGAGTGGTAAAACGAGGTATCTCTGCAAGAAGGTAAAGTGAAGGGAAAGGTGAGAAACGGTTTACGATACCAGAATGGTTATTCCCAACGTTGTTACGCGTTTTATGTAACGATATAACAGCAGTGCTGGATACACAAGCCTACTTACAAGTACACACACATATAAGTACAAGTACATACATACATACATACAAGTAAAAAAAAATACGACGTATGCTCAATACTACATTGTGATGTACAAAAAAGAGAGGAGGACAGAGGCGGACGAATGCGACTCAGCCACCACACAACAACCAACAGCAGAATGACGGACAACCGAAACGATGAGAGAAGTTCATTGCCACAGATACTTTTAACCTATAATAATAATTTCGCTTGATTATTCAGACTAGAGTGGTTGCGTTTCCATAAAAATAAAATTATCTAATTTTATAATACTGCCATCGAATACGTGTCGTCTCGACCTTTCAAACATACGAGATAACTCGGCCATTGAATGGCCAGACTGCAGTTGATTGTGATCTCCAGTCACACACTACACAAACAGAACAACATTGAAATTTCAAATTCTTAAAAACGTTTTGAACGTATTTTTTAATTAATGATAAGATTTAACGTAGAATCTTACACATAAAAATGTACATTCTGATTCTGATCTCTATTATATTCCTGCAAGCAAGTTGTTATCGATGTGTAAGTTGCAGTTCAGAATTTTTTTTTTTTTTTTGCACAGAACCACATGACATTCGAGCACTACATAGTCCCTTGAAAATTTTTACAAGTCCTTATCACTATGGATTTTTGCAATTTAAACAAGAATGTTGACGAATGATTGAAATGTGATTCATATTCATTTGTAAAACACTCACTTGATTTTAAAAAACTTTTAATTGAGAGATCTCTCAGCATTATTGTCATCATTTCCCACAAAATAACCTGTCCAAAAATCATCTTTTCGTTTAATTCGCTTTCCCAGCAATGATACATTGAGATTTCACTTAAGATCAAATACCATATCTGTTAATTTTTCACCATAATTAGATCATATAAAATAAATTACTAATTTCATAACTTTTTTCATTGCAACTAGGTTCCCACTACAAATGGTCGAATTTTTTTCATTTTTTTCAAATTTCATATATGAGAATGAGATAGAAAAGAAACAGTACACAGTTAAATTCCTTTTGAATATACATATGCTTCAATATATACTTCGAATATCGTTAATAATTCACGTGCTTATACACTTGAGAGCTATTCTTCTCAATATTATCAACTTGTTGTTGTAATAATGAGAATCCATCAAAATTTCGTTTGATTTTGTGAGCATTTGTAAAAGAAGTGGTCTCACAAGTCGCAGTAAACCATGTAAGTAATGGTTCGGTTGCAAAGTTGCAAAAAGATACAGATTGATTCTCGATCGTTAATAACTCGGGGCATCCCTTCTTGGGAAAATCACAATGTCGTGTAGCCAACTCGCAAACATTTTTTTATTCCAGATTCGCATTAAAATTATGCTAAATTATGCCAAAAATCCAAAAAAATTATCTTAGATTCGTTATGCTAAATTTTTTCTTAACCTTTACCAATCCTAGTTCTTGTCTATAATTATCTATTTTGTCCATAGATTATGGGAAAAAAACATTATGCTAAATCATGCAAAATCCACAAAAAAATTATTCTCAAACCTAGACCAATGTTATTTATATGAAATTTTCTCAAAAATTATTGAATTAAGAAGAAAGTTTATTTTGGCATTGCTTGCATTGGAAACATTTTCTATTTTGCAAAAAAAAGTTTTATTAAAATTCGTGAAAATTTTCAGTATCCGTAATTTTTCCATCTATACGAGCTTTAGAAACCTGATTTGGATTTTTTTCAAAAGCTAACTTTTGCACAATTATTCCAAAGTTGAGAAGCGATTATGCTAAAATCATGCTGTGCTGAATTCGAAAGTTTAATGAAAAATTGACAACACTGACACAATGCATGCCCCATGAAAAAATTCGAGTTCATCGACAAACACCGTACGAGGTCGTCGACGCATCCACCTTCGAGTGTCTTGGCTTCGAAAATCAATTAATGCAAGATTTCAACATCCAACTTCCATGTATCTAAATTGACATTATAATTAATGAATCATACAAATCAATGCAATGTTCAAAATCAATTTTTCAAAATTCTAGTTCGCAAGCAAGCGAGATCATATTTCTTATCTTTTAAGATCAGATAAACGACAGTTGAGTAAGTCTACACGTCAACATCCTCTGTTTGCGATTCACCTATTAGGGTGTTGATGATGGCAGATTTTTGGCCAAAGTAGACGGTCGCAGACACAGACTACTAAACCATGTTTCATCAACAACCATACCATTCATTCAAAAATTATATTATTTCTACTACATTGAAGTGAGGAATTGTGTATTGATGTGAATTCTCTCAGACATGAGTAAAATGTCGTTAGATGTACAAAGTTCATCTTAGAAGAAACGCAAGACAAGAATGAAAAATCAAAATTATTGAAAGACTGATTCGAAGTAACTTTTGATAATCTGAATCCGGGTATTTAATATCTTAGACTCTCACAAACGCACCCAATACACAAATATGTTTGGAAATTTTTATAATTTGGTAAAAAAATCACATCTCAACTAACACAGGTTACCAATACTGAATATTAGGCTAAATTCATGGACTACCAGAACCGTTTCATAATGCCTCTTCACCCTCGAACACACGTATTTGCTTCCACATAGTAGCTGATTGTAGCCGGTATATAAACCAACTCCCCCCGGTGGGGGAGGGGGTTGAAAACTCCCATCAATTTCCAGTTCTTTATATAGATAAGGAAGAACAAACGGGATGGCACGAGAATCTCTCTTTCTTCGGCTGTAACACAGCTGGGCGAAAGAAACCTCCTCCTTTCCTTTTATCCATCCTTCGAGGAGGAAAAAAAGAAAAAAAATCACCGCACTCCGCCTTTTCTACGTCACCGATAGCAGCAGACATACAGTACCACTGTACGTCGCCCACTCGCTTAGAACTTTCCGAATAACTATGTATAGTGTACCTTACGCCACAGCCCTGCCCTTTTGCTGAAATCCTTCGTAAAGAGGGAGACACTATGGGCTGTGTAAGCCCTTTTCTCGTCGCAGCACCTACCATTCGATGGTTCCCCCCCGTTTCCCAACATGCATTCCACTCCTCTCGTGGCTGGAGCGTCGATCCACAACTGTATATAAAGGTCTCGACGTAGTTCGTCGTTTCTACGTACTACCACACAGACATATCTAACCCTGTTTTAGGTACTTTCACGAAGAGAAGAATCGCTGGTAATATCGTAGTCGTCGGAAACTACCCTAAATTTACACAACATCATTGTCTCTCACTCTCTCTCTCTAGTCTCTACCCAACGTTCCCTACTTGTTTCCGATAAGACTACGGGTATAATTCTGTCTTTTTCTATTCAAGCCGCGGTGCTCGTTAGCTCTTCCATTTATCACACGAGACTTTAAAAGGATCCAGGCAGCGGGAGTACCGCGCCAAGGTTACTATATTTCGCTCCATCTCTTTTTCACCACGTCTCTCTCTTTGTCTTTTGAACATTTTTTTCTTCTATTTACTACACGTACGTACATAACAGTATACGCGATGTTTTCTGTTTCACTCTTGCTCACGCATACAAAAGGGCACTGATCGCACGACTCTTTCTTTCTTTTTCTCTCTTTTTCTTTTCTCAATAGAAAATGTTCGTGAGGTGGCTGGTAGTCCCCTTATCTATAACCTGCTGCACAAAATACATACATAATATGTATGGGTAAAATGTTGACACATCTAGACAAACATGAAAACTCGAAAATTTTCAATTTTTCAAAATTATTGCGGCCAGACTACGTAGATTGCTTGCTGCATGTGGCAACATAGCTACCCTTTCATTGTTCTCTATAAACTGCCATGCGGTGCGAGACAAAATAACCAGAAATGCAGGTAAATAATAACCTCGCGAATAAAATCAACAAGTTTGAATAGTAATTAATACTGTGGAAAGTCAATTGAATATAAAAAGTTGCAAAGAATTGCTAGTTAGGCAATTCTTAACGAGATTTAATATGTAATTTTAAAACGATAAATTACCAAAAATCGAATATGAAAAAATGTAAAACGTCAAGCACGACTAATACTCAAATACAATAATTACATAAGTAAAAAAAAAAGAAAGAATACAATTTCAAAAAGAAACTACCGGAAAAATAAAGTAACGGTGTCATTATACCTGAATGAGAGAACTACACCGAAATAATAAAAGAAAAATGATAATACAAATTAAAATTTCAAAAGAAGTTCATTTCGCCTAAAACAAATTAAACTAGCTGAAAACCGAAATACATTTTTTTTGAACTAGTGTGACTTTTTGAAAAATTTCTGGATTTTCGTATCATCTTTCTACCACTCAATTAATAAATAAAATGATTAAAACCTAAGACCTACGAACAATAAATTAGGCTTTGTAATTTACTCGACTTTTTTCTCTAGTCAACAGCCAATCTCCACGCATTTCAAATTAACTCTTAGAAACAATTTGAATTATTCGTGTAATATTTTCAGAAAAATTCGAGAGTTTCATAATTTATCTGGAATTGGCAAGTCAAGTAAAAATTCCTATCGTATTCGAAATCGCAATTTTTTCATGATTTATAAAGAAGTAAGTTTTGGTAAAATTCTGATAAAATCGACAAACCTGACGTCAGTAAGACAATTTTGAATTTCAGTAAAAAATTTTCCTGAAACAACAAAATTCACTGCTTACGAAAAACAAAATGAGTTTCCACAATTATCATTATATAAATTGGAAAATTACTGCTTAGGGGCCCAACAAAAATAATTCGTAACAAAATGCACATTATGAAATACCCACGTGAATTAAATTTTCAGAATTCATTCTAATTTAATTAAATGATTTACATGATTAACCTGATATATTTTCCAACTGTAATACTCGTATAGACGTTTACGCAGACTGAAAAATTTCAACAGGCACTTTGCAAGCTTCATAAAAAAATTTTAGTCACATTAAAAAAACAATGGAACCAATAATTACGCTGCCTATTTACTAATATTTCTCATTTTCAGGTTTAAATTTTACGATCGATGAAGAAAAAAGAATAAAAGAAAAATGGCAAGAATTCTACTGAAGACACCACTGCTAGAAAATCTATTTAATCATTTTGTATAAGGCAAAATTTCAGAATTTCAATGGATACTTTAAAAAGCCCTTATTTCGTTTTCCACTTTATTACATTACCTCAACTGTCGACTATAAAAGCAATGCGAAAAGTAATATTCCTGAAGTCGAAGCATTAGTAAGTATCTGAAATTTTCACCAATATTTTTCAACGAACACACTGCTTTTCTTCATCAATTAACTCTCAAAGTGTCTACGATTTAGAGGTTAACGCCCACGTATCAATTCAAATTTGACACAGGAAATGAAAAATTGACAACTTTCGTTCAGTTATCAACTCGATAAGAATAACACATTTTAAAATCAAGTTGACACCTACTCTCCCCCAGTAAAGCTTAATAAAACCACAAGAAATGCATTTTTATCATTTTTTCAGCATTTTCTTCTCTACTTAGATAAATTTAATATGAAGAAACTGTTTTTTTTTTAAATACCTTTCACATTCGTTCATAAGTGAGAAAATGAAACAAAATGATATTTTTCATCAACTCAAATATTTCTATACAGTTTTTGTTTATTAATTAGTTCAATGTATTGATCAACGAAATAATACCTAATATTTCCATCTTACTTCTGGCTAGATTATTTTTGTAAATACTTTCAATTAGTATAATAAAAAATAGAAATAAATTGATACGTTGTGTGATCAATAAATGTTGAAAATCATCAAGAACTGATATCAAAATTTTCATAGTTCGTACCGAAATTATTTACGAAGTTAAGAACTTATATGGTTTTAGTACATAAAATGAAAACAGAGAGTAATAAAACAACGAAATTTTCTGGTTTCTTTTCTTTTATCAAAAAGAAAAACAAAACAAAAACAAAACGAGCAAATTATTTAAAATACGATTCTCTACTCAACATAAATTTAGTTGAATTCTCGAAATATTAATATTTCAATATGAAATAGCGACTACTAACAATAAAGTTTGAGATAAATATGTTTCAAATTTAGATTTCTGTACCGGACATCGAACCTACCTACATGTCCTTTTCCCTTTAAAACAAATATTAGTTTTGTTTTCGGTCAACTTAAAACTCAAATTTATCAAATAATGACGCAGATGTATGTACTACGTACGCAACTGACACATTATCAATGAAAAAGAAACAAACACTCGATTAAATATTTAAATGTGAGACATATGTATTCAAAAAGTGGAAGAATTTTGTATCCCAAAGTCAGTGACACACTTCGAAAAACATCTCTCATTTTCCTTACCTGGTCCTAACAACCTGTCAGTCGCATACAATTTTGAAAAATTTTCTGCCTGTGGCGCTAATTATTATCATTATTGGACGTATCGTCGTCGATGACTGTTCAGTTTATATGCCATCAACCTTCTAGTGTCTTTGCACAATACAGAGATAATTATTAAGCTGCAGGAAACCTACATAGAAATATATTTAGGAAAAAAAGAAGCAGTAGTAACCTATACATGAAATAACAGAAGCCCACATGGTAGCGTAGGACATGAAAAAGCTACCATCACGACGCCAATATAAACCAAAAAAAGACGACGTGGGGCAGAGTTCAAGTAGCAACGTTGCCAAGTAGTACGATCAACAAAAAGATGTAGAAAAAATACGTTGCCAAACTGGTATGTTATTAAACGTTTGATAAATAACGCGACCTCTGATACAACATTTTCATCTTTTTCTCGATTAATTTGACATACAAACAACAGATAGAAGAAAATTCCAATAACATAAAATCAACTACATCGAGTATTTTTTGCCCGGCATTTTTCGTGCATTTTTTTTATGTTGGCAGACGATTGCAATACATAATATAACCGAAACAATACTTTGTGAAACAAAGATATGAAACAGCTGTCCATACATTCTGGGTATTGACCTAAACGATTACAAATTCAGGGGTTGGTAAAATAAGGTTCGTAACCTTTCTTCTTCAATCTACTTCAACGCAATAGAACCTGTCATAATTGAAAAATTTCATAATCGACCGGAATCGTTGCAGCAAAATTTCTATAAAACGATTTATTAAACTGATAAAATATCCGAAATCCGAACATTTAACATTTACGAACGCTTAATGAAACTTCTACTAATTTAAAAACAAACATATAGGTCAAACAAATTCACCAACGCCCAAAATTTTCATTTTTGAAAGAAAAAACTCGAGCACTGTGCAAAAAACCATACATTAGCATCTCGACACCTAAAACATTTCGCTAATAGCAATAGATTGACATAACGAATGAATTTTGACACCAAAAAAACGAATATTTTCGACAAAGTAAACGATTAAACAATAAAATATTAGCTTCAGAAATGTTTATAAATTTTCATCGAATTCGGCGTAATAAAAAAAACTTACACAACAACCATAGAATTTCAACATTCAACTACGTTACCGAATAAAAAATAAAACCGAACGAACAAAATTCATGCCACATATTTCACTTATTGGAATAAATATGTCGATTTCTTTGTACGAAAAATGAGCTACAGTTCAAATTATAATGCCTACTAACGACAGTATATTAACTATCTAATCGAATAATATCAAGATTACCATCTCATTGATGAATTTTTTATACCAACACGACTATGACGAAAAAATAATCGAAGGAATATACCACAACACGGCTCCAATGAAAATATTCGTTAAAACTAACGAAAATGTGTAAGCAAGTAAGACATATTAAATTTCAACATGATGAAAGCATCTACGTCCGAAAATTAACTTCAAAAATACGAAATACAATTTACACGCTACTTCGTACCTTATGCATAGAAATGTGAACGAAATAAGAGAATAAACTAGATAATATTACGAATTAGATTTGTAATTAGAATCACTTCGCGACATTTAAAAAGACGAAAAAACAACGAATTACGCAGTTTGAGAGAAAATACGCCACTTACTGTATAGCACGTTCATATCTTAAAACTTTATTTTTAAATCATGTAAAATCCGAACAGAACAACAAATATTCGTTAAAATGCATTTTTTTATGAAAAACTAAACGATTTACTTACAATTTAAAGCAGAAAACAGAGTAACATTCGCAGAATCTTCAATTTGTTGCACAACACGTCACACACCACGTTTCTTAGTGAACGTACAAAAACGTATAGAAAATATGGCGGATAACAAACGAAACCTTTTCCACTGGTTACAACAATAAAACTCAAACAAATTAATTTAAAAAAATAACTCAATAGTTTAAAATTATTTACAAAATCTAAAAATCCAAAGTTCTGAAAATATTATGTTCTGTATAAAGCTCAGTCGCTCGGTCGGTAGGTTACAGATTAGGCCATCCTAAACACGTTCGGATGAATCCATTTTTCTTCGCAACGAATAAAGGGGAGGAACCATCGGCTGTTCCGTTAACACCGTGTAGCGAGGAAAGGAGAATGATTCAAATAAATGACGGAGCGGAGAGGTGGCGGAAAAAAGAAAACTCATTAAAGGAAGAAAATAAAATGACAAAAATATGAAAAGTTAAAAAAACTATGTAGGAAATGAGGTATGTACCTATTTTAAAATTTTAACAACCTATGCAGTTTTTTGTAACAAAACTAAATAGAATATTGTAAATTGTTCATTTATAAAAATTAAGTGTAATTCGTTTAAGAACAAGAAAAAACTGTTACTCAGACCGCAGTCTACGGTTGATCAGAAGCGACGTACGACTCTAAAATTATAATATACATACGTAAATTCTATTTGTAAAAATATATAAAAACTCATCATCATTGATTTCATTTTTATCGACAAGTTCGATACCGAAGTATACGTAGCAATGGAAACTGACCATTGAAGGCTTAAATACACTTATGCACAATACGCAGTAGGTGTACTTGTTTCAACCAGAAAAAACACTAAAGTATAGTAAAAGTTTTAATTCGTTTACAAAAAGTAATAAAAAAATTTTCATCTCACGTTTCAACTTACAATGCGAAAAACTGTAATACAGAACGCAGGTTTAAATTTTGATAATTTGTTAAATATTCTTTTATATACTGTACAATGTACAACTGTTGTTCATATAAAAAATACGTAAGTCATGTATATGACGAGCATAGTGCACTGTTTACTTAGATATATTTTCACGTCCAAACCAGTACTAGACTTTAAATTCCGAATAGAAAAATTGAAAATACTGAAAAAAACAACTTCACACATAAAAACGAATTGAAATAATATTAAATTTCAAAACTTAGGTAAGTAAAACAAACACGAGTACAAAATAGAAACTATAATGAGTATATTATACATTAGTATGATAGCCTTTAATACCTAGACCTACAAGTATGAATATGCACATAATAAAATTGGCCTATTAAATTAAGATTACCAACATGATACCACAAAATAATTTCAATCAAACCTTTTGATTCGGAAAAAATTTAACCTCATCGTTTTTCCAATTTTTATAAAACAATGTATAGAAAATACAAATATTGAATTAAATTTCGACCAAGCACAGAACGGCCTGTTTATTATAAATATTTAATTTTTTATTGCTTTAAACGCTTCGGAACAAATGTTCAATTTTTTCATTCGTACTTTCGTAAGAAATATTAATAGGTTAATTGCATCAGAAATTGAAATTTGATGTGATAACTTGAAAGAGAAACAAACCCAATAATATAATTTAACTTATGCAACCAATTACTAAAAAATGAATATTATGATTTCTGATAAAGCTGAAAAAAGAAGAAAATATCATCAACGCATTTGTAACCTGTTCTTACGTAAAAAAAAGAATAAATTAAACATCGTATATACGAGCGCACATATTTTCTTAATCCGTTGTGAGAAATTATTTTCCTTCTCAGAATTTATTTCATTAGCGTTGATTGATTTTCATTCATGTAATGTATGTAGATGTACATACACTGAACTGTATTTTATGCTTATGTTCATGACTTTCTACTTATTGACGTCACTGAATGTAAACAACAGCTGTACGAATTTTATGTTATAATTTCAACGTAAATTGACTCCACTTCAACTTATGTATACATGAGGTGATATGTATAAATGACATGATATTCAACT
The DNA here is from genome assembly GCA_900060175.1 of Ferrisia virgata. Taxonomy (NCBI): domain Eukaryota; kingdom Metazoa; phylum Arthropoda; class Insecta; order Hemiptera; family Pseudococcidae; genus Ferrisia; species Ferrisia virgata. Next base: position 19,782 of record FIZR01021382.1, on the reverse strand, counting down.
AAAGTAAATGTTACCAAGGAGTAAAAACCTACAGATCATCAGAATATCCTATACTCTCAGGAATGCCATAATGTATACCATCTAATGCTTAGTATTTGCAAACAGTACGTAAATATATGAATATAGTGTGTACTATACGCATGTTCACAAGGAATTTAAAATCAACTTTGAGGAATTATATTCAAATTCAAACAGATATTCGCAGTACGCAATAAGCCATCATGATATTTTTGTAACATTGAAATTTACACAAGCAAATCAAAACATATACAGCACATAAGTGAACGGCGCAAAAATTTAATTTGGTTCTATAATACGGACAAAGAGCGTTAGATACATTGTATGTATCGCATCACGGCCTCACGAAGTATTCATTAGGTAAGACTATTTTTTTTTTTTTTTTTCATTTTATTCGCATGGTGAGTATAAATATACTGTATCGAATAAAAGGACTAACATCTCATTGTAAATTTTACGAGACAAGAAAAAACGAAAAATATTCACAGGTACATGCACCACATACATACTTATGTACGTACGATATGTCTATGTACAGCACATCTACATACTACAAGTATTTACATTAAACCTACAGGTTCAAGTTTGATGATCACATTTATAGCCTATACATCCATGCACTGTATAATATGCAGTACGTAGCCTAGCTACATACTATATACATAGACCTACATACATACATATGTAGTTGTACATTATGTAGAAAGAAATATTGTTAACACCCAAGTACTTGATACAATTCATCACAGGTAAGTGTGCTTAGTAAAATATTGGATGTACAGTACATGCTTTGTGCGTACAAGTAATTCTAAATTCACGTTACATATTGCACAATCGTGGATAGATAAGTGTTATCAGTTTTATGAAATACATATACAATATACTTATATTTGGTAACACAGTAGGTGAATGATATACCTAGTCTTTCAACTTGATAAATTCGATTACTATAATACGATTTCAGATCATCGATTAACACAAAAAAGTAGGCAATAGGTTTTCTAAGCAGATAAATGTTACTTTTAAAATTAAGAATCTTGTATTTTTCAATTTATTACCTACAGTACGGTTCTTTTCACTAATTGTAAATTGATAAATCGTTAGCATGCTCACGTTACGTGCATCAAAATGAACCAACTTCGATGAAAAGTTTTCCAATAATTACGAAGGGATAAAACGAATTTTTAATCGAACGTAATTTTTATTTTCAAAAGTTTCCTCAACTCGACTGACATAAATATATGTACAATAAAAGTACGTGCATGTAAACCAATTAAATGGTATAAAATTACGTTTAATCGCTAAAATTAAATCTTTATTTTCTTTACCAATGAAGTTAATTAAACATGAGTTGAACGAATGATAAATGTAATAAAAAAGAAAATTTATAGTCACTAGTATTTTTATAAACTAAGTCTCAGCTGACATTAATGACTAAGTTTTAGAAAATATCTATCCACAGAATATACAAATACATACATGTAAGTAGTAAGTAGTACTCACATTTTTTTCTTCCGCATATCAACTGTAAGCACGCATACATACATATGTACGTATGTTTGAAGAATATTTTTCGATGATGCAAAGTTGCCAAATATTCACCAAGTATATCTCCCCATATCTCCATAAGGTGTTGTCTCCATACAATAACTAAACGTTGCCAATGATGAAATATTTTGTACTTATGATATAGATAGTACCTAAACAGTAAGTACTTACAAAGTATTATTGCATTTGTAGGTAATTTTCTGATTTTAAAAATATTAGTTCCAATGCTAATATTATTTTGAATAATTTTATGTAATTTAATTTCAAGGTTATAGGTCGTGAGATTAATGGAAATGCGGTGGTCAAAAATATTACTATTACTTAATTACGTTGCACACATATTTATATACATATATGAACCTAAGCATGTGGATGTAGGTATGTGAAAAGCAAACATGATACAGCGTTTAATGTTCCTTTCATCAATACATGTTTTTTTAACAAACGTGAAGTATGTACAAATGGTTTAATGTTTGAAAATTTTAAGCTTCGATGATAAAATTACGAACGTAGTACTTCTTCAAATTTCATAGCATATAATTCTTGCTTTTCACATTGAAATACGAAATAATAATTGTATTTTGGTCACTGGCATGAATGCATTACTTACTACCTTTGAAAATAATATTTCTGTCAAATGAAATGTAATTGTAAAATACAGCATAACAATAGTAAATGTTATCAAAAATATTATTTAAAAAAATTTCAATTCATTTCTCATAATACCATTGATACGTCCTTTATACTGTAATTAGTAAACTTTTTTATTTCAAGCAAAACATTAGGTAATTTAAAGACTAAAAATATCAAATTAAAAATTTTTCTTTGAATTTTGTAAAAATAAAATGCATGTACCAAATTGTTTGCTTTTAAAGATAAAAAAAGCCACAGGATAACATTTAAGGCATCGTACTCGGATGTAAAATTAATTCTGTCACAAACAATAGACGCAAATGAAAATAGATATCCGTTTTTGATAAATAATTAATTTTTCAAAGGTATCAAATTGAATCCGATCAACTTTTATCGCAATTTCCCACATGGGGCATATGCTCAATCATCGACTTGGCTGATAAAAAATTCATAGTCTGAAATTTAAAAGAAAAAAGTTTTTAAACTTTAATTTAATTTTATTGATTAAAGTAACTACGGTCCAAACCAGATGAATATTTCATAATACGAAAATGATAACGTAGACGCACCAAGTACGAGTATTAGATATTGCTACAAAATTTTAATTATTTCTGTACGTAGAAATTTTCGTCATTCATATAGATTTATCAGAAGAAAAAATATACATCTATCAATAATAACTTTTTATGTTGACTGACACCTTGCGCAGGTAAAAAGTATTAAGCAATTATAGATATAATTATGCGAATTACTTGACAATAATTTTATATTTTTTTAGTTGTTGTTGTATTTTAACGGAATTATCACCCGTTTGAGTCTCAAATCAGTTTTTTCTTGAATTATTCTGATGCCATTTTCCCTTATATTTATTTCATTTTAAAAGAAACATACAATCGCATTTTATTATACTTGATAATATAGGATTAGGAGATACCTAATGGCATTTGAAAATTTCTCAACTACAACGCACGCTATATCAGACACCGTTTTATTTTTCATTACATTTATCTAACTTGAAGATGGTACACGCATTGCAAACAGCTGCTACAATGCTACACCCATTTGTAAGTGGATATCGTTACATTGCATGACACTTTATAAAAAATTTTCTCATTCATATTTTAAAAAGCGTTACCATTTGCGAAGATGAATAAGTTAATTATTGATGCAAGCAAAAATGAACGAAGTTTAAAAACGATATTAAATCGTTGAGAAAAAATCTCTCAGTTAACATGGGTCCGCAAAAAAATAACCTGTTCGTCGATAATCTTCAACGAACTGGAGTTGAGCAGAATCACAGTTTTCAATGTTGAATTACTAGTATACCTACGTGAAGCGCAGATCTAGCTATGCTTTCAAATAACACATGGTTGGCACCTGTCATTTCTTTCTAACATGCTTCGAAATAAATGCAGTGTAAAGAACTTGGAACTCGTCAAAATCACTTCAACTCTTGCAACATAAGTGATGCCAACTACACTAAATTTGTTGGCAATCTGAATTTTACGTACAGTTCTTTCGCACTACACTTGAATAGAGTGAATTTTATCTCACTGGTACCGGTACGTGAAAAACACGAACAGTGGGAACACCCGAGCTTTTCAATCGTTTCGAAAGTCGTAAACTTATCTCTAAATTCGAGTAAAGAGGTTATTTTCCGTGACAATTATTCAAATCTTTCAAGTAATCATTTTAAGTACCTAGGTACTACAGCGAGTTAAAATGAATCAACGATTCGCATGAGCTGATCGAACCAACCGTTAATTAATGGTAGGCTGGTGCATTGTGCAATTGTCTTTTGATGATACTTTCCGTTTGACTTGAAGCACTTTATGTTGAATAAATCGGTCAACGTTAATTTGTGCAATTTATAGCACCATTAAAATACTCTATAAAACGTTTTTTCTTTCTTTTCCGAAACATATGGTAAGTAAAAAACATATGCGTTGTCGTCTTCTATAAATTTCAGTACAACGACAAAATATATATGTACATATCTTATAAACTACCATACAGCATCGGATGTAAAGAGAAGAACAGTAAATTAAATTCGTTTCATCAACATGATGATGTACGAACGAAAAATTATCGTTGCGCAGGTATAAACCTTACAAAAGGGAACAAGAAACGAGAGACAGGTACAAACAAAAAGAGACGCTTATCCAATTTCTTTTTTTAATTATTATAAACGTTGTAATATCGATTTGCAAACTGATACCTTCAGCTTTCAGGTTATTGCTCTATTCGATAGGAATCACTATTATAAGACATACTTGGCTTACCTTGTACGTACCTAGCTACATAGTACGTACTATGTACAATGAATAAATTGTATCGATATATAAATGAACAATAAATAAATTCAGCAAACCTTCTATTTATCTGTATAAACTTGGATTTATTCCGTTGGGTAAGTAAAGTACCTATGTAGGTATTCAATTCTTCTTTCATTTTTATTCGAAAAATGACAATCATAAAAAAATGAATTCACTCATTCAAGACTCGAGTTATTTACAGTGTCATGCACAATTAAAGCTTAGCTGAAAGGAAAACTTAATATTATTTAAAACAGAAAATACAATAATTTAAAAGTCGTTTGAAACGCACTTAGAATTTCCGCTCGCTACTGAAGTTCATGCGGGCATATGTTTCCAAGGATACATACTACAATATCAAGACCTCAAGACATACTCATTTTTATTATTCTATACGTTCAATGGCTCGAATCGATCTGTCTACCATGTTTAGAAGAAATTAAAGTTACGAAATTCGGTAAATAAAACTCATCATAAGTAGATTCCGTACAGCAAATAAACATAGATACTGAAAGTATAAACATATTAAACACCGAGTAAAAGAAATGAAGAATATAGAAACCATGAGCGTTTTATACGAAAAAAAAAAAAAATTAGTAGGTACATACATATTAGAGAAGCTAGAAGCAATTAAAACAGACGTGGTTTGCTTTAAACGGAAAACGTACCAATGAATAAAAATTCGTCAAGAAGACAGCATGCTATGAAAAAAAAACATCATTGAATTAGCTAATGCAATCCGTCACAACGAATATGTCGTCAGTAAAGTTGAAATTAAACTCATTAGGCTCCATTGTCCGGGTACGTCACTATTTTCAATTTACACATACATAATAATATGTAGATGTACGCGTACGTTACGTATCTACTCGTATCATAAGTATGGAATGGCTTTCGTACCAGCATAATAAGATGTGGGAATTCGTACTTAATGAGTTGATACACAGAGAAAATTTTCTAGTTTAGCGTTAAAATCAGGTAATTTTTATGCTAGTTTTAATTGGCTAGTATTTTCAGTCCAAAAAGGTGAATTCAACTCTTCTTTCTAATCGCGTTAACTTTGTTTAGAATATTTGAAAATGAAAATAGTGCGAAGCTAACTGCGTTTGTTTAGTTCAATTTTTTTCAAAAAGAATGTTCACCGTCGTCCAAAGTTATCTTATCTAAATTTTTGAATGAAACCGAGTAAATATACACTTTCTAAAATTGTACATCGTGAATTGTGGACAGCAAATAGCGACCAATCCCCACTTCGAAACTCTTCAGGTACCATAACGGAAAGAATGATTGCTTTACTAAGGTTAAAAAAGTCGATAAAGTTACCACTAATCCAAATCAATATGCCAAGAATTTTTTACAGCGAGTAAAAATAAATAATTCTCTTGTACATTTTCATTGGAAAAATTTTCGATGAGGAATAAAATTTTGCAGGATAGCAATCATTTCGAGTGTCCAATTTACCACTATACACATACTGTACATCTAACCTGTTTCAAAAGAGTTGAAATGTTCATTAACGTTAGCATGTGCTTCAGAAATTAAACTGATTCATACTATTACTTTATGTGCTTATTTTCTACGGTTCACTTAATTGATAAAAATATTTACAAAAGTATCCTACGTATACGTATAAATTTATTTAAAACGTTGAACCGGCGCATGCGTGTTCGCATATTTATCAATGGAAATCTTAGGCACTTTTATTGAAATCATTGTATGAAATAAATTTAGTAACTACTTCAGTAACTATTACCAACAACAAATTGGAAAATACTTCATACCAAAGACAACAATTTACACAATTTGCAGTATTTACATACATCATATGTAGATACCTAATATACTAAACTCGGAAAGAGTAAAGTTACAATTTTTGATTCTTATTTGTATTCAGTAAATTGTAAAAAAATTTTTAAATAAGTACCAAACCGATGGAAGGTTTGAAAGAAATAAAAATGAATCGAACGAGTTCATCATTTAAATTAAAAAGTTGTATTTTTCATTTAGGTACGTATCTTTATTTATTCAAACGACAATGTACACATGTTCTAATATGTATCAAATCGAACCAACGCCAACGTAAGCTTTTGAAAAGTGTCAAGTCTCAATTTACTTTTAAATTTGATAAAAATATCCGACCATCAATTTCTAAAGAAATTTTTTCTCAATCAATAATTCTCAAAGTTCAAAGTTGAAAGAAAATCTCCAAGCGTTTGATACCCTTATTTCAGTGATTCAGTGGCACTAGGATTTCTTACAGACAAAGTCTTCTTAGTTCTTCGCTTCTTTGCGTTGAATTAATGAACGAATTTTTAAAATAAGAATCCTTTTTCTTTCACATTTGTTAAAAGGATTTTTTTTCAATACTGTTAATAGAATTTGAAATAGAAAAAAATTCTCGACCTTGTATCGGCGACCTTACTCCAACCGCTCCTCTTTCGACAATGTCCTTGGAAAAATAACCGTTCGGGAAAATATTATGGACCCGCGCAACATGGTTTATTATCATTATTACGAGTGCAGGCTATAGCAGCTGGAGTAGTTCAAAGCCTGAACTTCACAATAAAGTGTTCACGGTTAGCTCGTTTCGTCTCGTTTATTCAAGAAAGATCGGCTCGAAGCAATAATAAAATACCACGATACTGATACTGTACTAGAAATTGAATCTACTCTGGAATCTGTACAGCATGCTTTGTCAGTTCGTGCAAACGAATAAAAATACACAGTAGGTATGCTATAAAAGTTGATTTCATGGGATATGAATTTTTTAATACACGTTTCAGTGACGAAAATGAACGAAAAATATTCGATTGAAAACAAGTGAGTATTTTGTTTAGTTTTTGACATTGTCAAAGATTGCAATTCATCAAGCAGTCCGGTCGGACTGTCCTCGCCAAGAAAAAAAAAAAAAAAAACAGACGAAAAAATAAAAACACATACTTACAGAGCTACAGACATATTTTTGAAACCATTATTAGTTTGAAATTTCAAACGTGCAATGATACATTACGTTTGATAGATATCGAATGAGGAATGAAGTTACATATTCACATCAAGGCGGTGAAATTTCATTATTAACCATTAGATAATAAATCAACAAGGATAAGTATAAGAACAATAATTAAAAAAAAGAATGTGAATTAAAATGAAAGTAAATCCATCTTGGCAAGAAAATTTTTTTATAAATTTAGTTCCAGGAATTGTCATCTATTAATTCTTTTGATTCAAAGGATGAAAGGAGAATCAATCGATCGGATCACAAGTAAATGACACTACGCCAGAAATGATACAAGATGAACAGAATTTTTTCATTTCGATGAGAGCTAGCAAAAAATGGCAACGTTGCCAATACCAGCGTCGTTTTTCAAATACCCCCAGGGAGAAAGTGTTTTTGTATCACATAGCTAAATGATTAAAAGATGATGATAATTTTATTAAATTTTTCTAAAGCTTAGGTTTCATTTACCTGGTTTGAAACGCTATTTGCATTTTATAAAATGATCATTTAAAAAGTATACTTATGTACTATTAAAACAATTTTACTAATATTACATTACTATTCCTGAAATACCTATACATGTACGTATTACTTCGACGCATTCGCAAAAACTGAACGTAATGTATTGTATAGCTACAGCTAACCCACTGATATCTATCTACGTAGGTGACCATAGAATACAAAATTTCACCAAACGAAATTTCTTGTTTGAAGTTTGGACTCGGAAGTTTCATGAATTTTTATTTCCAGTTGAATTTCAAATTTAGAAATCCAGAAATTCAATCATTTACAAGCGCGTCTAAATAATTTTGCTTTAAGCAGCGTATCTACAATGAATCAAAAAAATATCATAACACATAAAACAACCGTAGAATTCTTACTTGAGTGAGAAATTATTGGTAACACGATTATTTTGTATCATGTTCTAATCTTTTCATTTACCAAACATTCCAATATTTGCAAAAAGTTGGTAAACTGATGGTAACCTCTACAGTTCCTTCGGTTCCTTTAAATATATATCAACTTTATATAATATTGAAATATTGGTAAACTCAATTTCTTTGAAATTCATTCGTAATTGATAAGAAAAAGCAATAATCATTCGTATGAATTTAATTAGTTCATCGATTACAATAATTTCAGTCAAAATGATAAGAATTCTTGAAGCATTATATTGAATGAATGAATCAAAAGATCAGATTTTTTGGATTTACATCTGATCAACAAATCATATTAGGTATATCTAATTGAAGTGAGGACTATCAGAGATATCGATAACGTATTCACAGAATTCAAACAAACTATTTCGCAATGAAAATATTGAACTTTTCAACATTCTAAAATTTAAATTTACATCTGCTTCTGTATGCAAGATTCTAGAAAAATGAATGATTATTATTGAAAACAGTCGACAATATGAAATTATTATAACTGCTAAATTGAAATTTAATGTCATCAGAAACCAGTGCATTTGTTACGGATCCGATAAAAATGTAATATCAGTGCATTAAAATCAGCACCATCAACAACGCTAATATTACATCATTAACATCATTATCGTTTGCCTGAAATATTTAGTAATTAAAACTGCGAATAAGAATACATACAATGAGTTTCACACTGAAACTTTACACTCGTGTGCATTTAATTAAAATATTAATGCCATGCGTAGTAAGTATTCTTCTTTAGTTCCTAGAAAATAAAATAAAAAGCAGTAGTAGAAGAAAAAACTGGGATTAAAAAAATCAGGTACTCGTTCATATAATCGTGGATTCGACGTTATGTGCAAAAATTCTGGCAACGTGGCGTACGCGATAACACGGCGCAGTTATTCATTCGACGTTGCCAAGTGGAAAAGTCACCTCCAGGAATTCGGTCATTTAATTCTCTCTTCCTCTCTGAAACTCGTTGTAAATATATAAGGCGATGGAATAGCGGCGTGTACTTGTGTTGGTGTTTTTATGCTGTAGTCTGGCAGTCGAATGAAATGACTTAACTTTCTTTGGAAGACGAGTTTTCTGTTTTGTCTTGCACTATACATTTACGTATGTACATGTTCATATGCATACATACGTACGTTTTCCACCATTAAGTACGGAATTTTAAAAGCGAATTTATGATACAAATATACAGATTTCAGGATGGTTTCCGTATCTGTGATGTATTCAACGAGTTCTAATATTATTGGCATTTGGTGGCGAGAGAAAAATGAGCTTACTTGACGTGAGTGAAAATTTCGTCGATTGTTTTTGGATATTTGTATGTACATACATACTTACGTCGAATCTACTATCAGTAGAATAATAGATAAAAGATATTACATTTTTTGTTTCAGTACTCTACCTACAGACGTAGAACATTTCGTATTGTAAACTGATGGATCCTTCCAAATATGTTAATCTTATAGTTTTTAATTCAGTAACAGAATAGAAATAAGAGCCCAAAACCAATATTTCATTTGCTGCTTACACTTTATCGCAAATATTAATTTAAAACGAGCGTATTTTTTCAAGTTCAATATGAAATATTCTACGACGCTATCTCTTTCATTTCAATATTGCATTACTGGTACGCTTGGTACGTACTTATACTGTACCTATTTGCGACCTACGAAAAAACTGAATATTTAATCAGCCTAAAGCGCATGTTTGATAACTCATGTTTATCTTTTCAAATGTCGCCCTTGTGTAGACTGCAGACGCGGTTTTGTAGATAAATCGCAATCGAATTGCCCTACCTGAAAGAATAATAATTATTGCAATGGGCTAATTTCAAGATAATGATATTTGATATTATAATACGTGTAACGTAATGCACTTGATGTACACTACTTCAGATGTATGAAACCTATGTAATACTATTTTGCACCCTTCTATACGTATATAGGTAGTACATGTGAATGTGAAATTATTTACATACAAACATCGAGGTGAAGAAGTACTATTATTTTTTTCACTACTCTTGAAAATATCCATCCGGCAATAAATTTCTCTTTACAAGAAATCTACACCGTTACACCATGTCCGTTATAAATTAAACCAAGAAAAATACACCCATCTAATTGATAAATTACAATCGTCTGTCACGCAACAGCAATTTATGCACACATCATCGCACATCTAAATGATCAAATTTCCAAGGTCATTTTTTATTTGAAAAGCCATTATAACGTTGTAAGATGAATTTCTTTCGTATAGATTGATGCTGTTTGAAATAAGTACAGCGCATCGAGACTCGAGACATCAACCATCATAGTCACATAATCCAGCGCACAAATTGTATTCCGAAGTATCTTGTATGCAACACCCAACGTCCGCAATAGCTATTTCTTCGATATGATGTAGACCTCAGTACTCAAGTGTACAAATCAATTATAGTAAAAGTAACATATTCATTCGGCATGATAATAAAGTTCAATTCTGATTGGTTGAAACTTGAGCTTACTTATGAACGTATTTTTTTGTATAATTCTTGCAAAGAATTTTTTTCACTCCAATGTAAAAATGCATACGTATGTATTGTTATGCGAATATGTGCTAAGTACATACCTAATCGTAATATGGCGCCATGCGAACAATTATTATTCCTAGTGTTCTCTTTAAATGTATTGTTAACTTGAAATCGTACTGCTGTAGTTTCAAGTAAACGTAGAGAAACTTTTGAGAATTTTATAAAATATTTCTGCTTGTAGCTTTATACTTATTATGCATACGGATGAAACTCAATGAAAGCGTAGCTACTTTTTTTTTTGAAAATTTGTTTGTTTTATTTCATTGAAACTGCTTATTTGCTACACAAAATGTGATAACTTTCAAACATGAACGGATTTCAGATATATGAACACAAACTAGGTGGTAATTTTGTTTTAAACTGAAAAAAGAAATCTTCAATCCGCATATATCTGATGGATTTCTATATTTCACATGATTCTACTCATAAGTGAGCATACTTGCTTCACTGTAATCATGTTCATCAAAAGATTGGACTAAATGTGTACTTTTTGTTTGATCATGACTCTAGTTTTATTTTTTATCAGCTATACATCATCCTTAACAAATCTGAGGAAAATACGAAGTTGATCATTCGATATGAATATTTGCTACGCGTACGCGCAGGTAAGGAAACTTGAATTACGTAGGAAAATTTTGATTTTTCGAATTGGAACCCAAAGGTCGCTGTATCCAAACTAGCTCAAATTTTCGAGAGAAAATACGTTGCATAAATATCAAACACCTGCGATACCTATTATATACTTTTATAACAATTCTCGCTGTTATCTCTGAAATTTTTCTGAACTGTAAATTGGGCGTTTTCAATCGAATTTGAAGACTTGTTTGATACTTTAAATACAAATACTAACGATAAAATTTAGAATTTATTAAATAATAGTGCTACTATTCACAACTTTATTTATTTATCGAAACCAAATATAAATTCAATGACATGAATTCAAAAACTTAATACTGTAATTATTATACTCACCTATTTTTAATTTTTTTTTTTTTTTTTTAATAGTTACTTATTTTGTGTTTTTTGTAACCTCGAAGTAACAAATGAACTTGATAGCTTTTTTTTCTAAAATTTTAAATCAGTTGAGTACAGAGACTAAAAAAAAATAAAAATTGTGCAGAGTACGGAGTTCTCATGTTATTTAAATTCGTGTTATTCACATTTGAATTTCATTAGGGAAACAATCCGAGAACGACGTGAAAATATTTTCAATAAATATGAAAACATTGATAAGTGAACCTTAATTAATGCGCACCAGATAGTTATTTTCAGAAATTCGTTTTTACTAACTATTCACATCTCATGAAAATTCCGTTTTAAATTCATGCAATAATATCATAATCATAGTTAAGCACATTTACACGCTACAAAATAAAGAAATTAATAGGTACTTGAATTTGAATTTTTTTTCAGAAAATTTTTTCAACTAGTTACGTATACTGCTATTTCTTTTCTGAAACGCAAATTGGTTGTAATTTATCTGTACCTCGAAACAAGGGGATATATAAAACTGAGTACCCTGTTTTTACAGTACATTATAAAAATAATGGTGAAAAAAAAACGTTCAAAGCGTTGAGCTGTTATACATATTTTAAAACCAATGAAATTTAATTCAAAGTTGAAAAACTGGAAATGAGAAACGCTTCGAATAAAACAAAATGGCAACAACGCATTACCTTGTATGGTGCTATCACTTTATGGCCTAGCACATTATGTAGCTTATGGTACAGTAAAGGTATCATTTTCATTTGAAATAAAATTTCCGCCGTGAAATGATTTACAATATTTTCAGTTTAACCATAGGTATCAGACTGATACATTTTAAAATGATCGAAGAATTTGTATATGAGGTAATATCGACGTTCGTTAGGTACATAATCATATTTTGGAGCAGTTTTGAACCACGAACCTGTGTCCTTTTCAAAACCTGTATAGTAATTTTACGCAACATCGAATATTTCTATTAAATTTAATGCCAGATAGGATCCTTTCGAGGAACTGAATTGATGAGCACTCGTACATACATAAAAGTTTTTTTTTATCATCAATCAAAAAATAAATCATTACCGGGTAACTCATCTTTGAGCGATTCAAAGTAAGCTTAAAAATATATCATACGCTGCCGAGAGCGTACACCATTATAATAAGATTTCAAAAGCTAATTTGTAAATATCCTTGTATAGAGAAGACCTCGTTGCCAATTTTGAAAATTGAATTTTAATGCTAAAATGTTCACGAACGCAAGCTCACGATAAATTTCACAAAATGCTTCGAGTTATTTGAGGAAAAAATATACCAACTCGAATTTTCATTGGCGTAGGTAGGTAGGTAGTTAGGTATACCTTAGGTACGTAGCAAAGCTAGCTTTCTTTACGTTTAGCGAAACAAGTATAGCTAAAGCTTAAAAAACTCTGATTTAATTAAGCTTCATTGTGTTTACTCAATATTTCAGTACATTTAAATTTAAAAAGCATAAGCACGGTTTACAGACTGTTTACGTAAACCAAGCGATAATTTTTTTCATCGCATTTCATTCAGGTATTGTTTTTTTCTCTCTCCTTGGTCTATATTTAACGAAATTACTGAATGAAGCAATTTCCTTCGAAAGCTCGAAAGCTTTTAATATTTCAGCATTACTAGGAAAGCGTTTGTTTTTTCTTTCGACTATAACGAATATCTATTTCGAAAAATATTATTTTCTTTATCGCTCTGATATTGATATTTCATTTTGTTTTTATTGGCTATATCCTAAATTGAAATTTACCCCTTAAATCGTTCGTCTCAGTTCGTTCGTATCTAGCTATCTACCTATTATGAAAGATTGATTTTTCTCAACAAGTCAGACTCTACGTGGCAACCTTTTTCCAACTTTCAGTAAATGATTTTCATTTCAATTTGTTTTTTCAAAAATTACCTAAGTAAAGACTTATGATAATTATCAATTAATGAATAGAAACAAATATGTAAGCATTGGTATGTATTATTAAAATAAACGATGATATAAAAATCAATTCATATGCAACATCTTACTTAGCGTAACAAAATAACTCCTTATTCTATTCATCATATAGATGCATCGTTTCCAAAATTCCAAGTATTATCTAATATTTTTCAAATTTGATGATTTCCGGTAAGCTTCAGAAAATATTAGTTGTAATATCAATCGGAAAAAAGCTTTTTGTCATTTAACAAGTCGCTTAAAAAAAATTCAAGAATTGCATATTTATTGGAGATAAAATCCATCACCACAAGAGGGGTAAAAAATTTTTTTATTTTCATTTTGTCGTTCAAGTTTTTTATGATTATGTAGGTAAGAGACGAGATCAAATTTAAGAATAAATGTATTGAAAAAATAATAAAACCGATTGTTAAAGTATTTGAAACAGTTACATATATCAATAATTTCACTATTTCACTTACGAAATTCTTTTTTCCTTGTAATTTCACTATAAAATTTACCAAATCCAGCGCAAATAAAATAAACAATCACAAAACAAAGACTAGAAATGTAACAGAATTATAGAGAATAGAAAGCATAAGTTAATCCAGTACAATGAAATTTTCGAAATTGCGTCATATTAACTTATACTTACATTTGAAACATGTGAGATCTAATATTTTCTCGAGTAACAATATCAAATCTGCAGTCTAATTAAAAACATTATTTATATACGAGGGCCATATTTGAACAGATACTTATCAGTATGCATTTGTTTGTACCAAGTATTTTAGAAAATTTAACTTCGTGGAACAGTTATCTTATCTGCGTAACATGCCGAATTTCAAGATTAAAGAGAGAATTTCAAACGAAATAAACATGACAAAAATTTCAGCTTTATTTTATGTCTACTCGACTTCCTTCATAAGAATACATCCGCTACAATGAGCTGATACCGAGGCCTAATTTCTTTTTCACGAACACTGCTGATGACAGCGTACCCATATGTATCTGTTTTCTCGTGAGATGAAAATGAAAAAAACAAATTCATTCAAGTATTCAAATTGGCAAAACGTGATGATAAAAACATTCTACTGGATTTTTTTATTAAATTATCCAGGCACCGCATCAAAAAAAAAAAAAAAAATGGAATGACGAGTCCCTGAACCTGAAAGCTTTACTACGAGTTTTGTAACCAAAGAATAAGTTTAGATTTGAGATTTAGCCTTGAGAACTTTACAAAAATTTTGATCTAGAAAGTTTAAAATTTTCACAAAAATATTACCAGTGCAATAGAACACATTCAGAAGCCTGTTTATGAACGCATAGGTAAATAGGTAATGCACATAAGTAGTTTGGAAAAAATTAATCCCTATTAAAAAGGTAAAAAATACACTAAAAACACGAACTTGAGTATAACGAAATGGCGTTTCTTTTCGAGATTTCCCCATCTCCATAGGTACAGTATATGTTTTTCCAACGTTGCGTCGAAGCTATTCCGGCAAGGGATTTTTATCAATGGAAAAGAAGGCCTTGAACGCCCCAGTTGGCTTTTCCACGAAAATGAAATACTGTTTTTGATTCTGTGTTTCATTATTACGACGAACCCTCGTTCGGCCTCGCTCGGATGAAAACACCTAGTCAGATTATTTTCTTTCTTTTTTTGGAGCGCAACGTTGCCGATTTATTTTCAAAACTTGAAACTTTCCAGTTCCATAATCTTACAGCAGTAACTTCTTATAACGTTTTACGAAGTGTAATTTTCGAAATGAAAAATTTGGTAATTGTTTCGGAATCGTTACGTCAAGTATAGATACCTAGTATCTACCTACTTGTAATACAAATGAAAAAGACTGCCAAACCAAGTATTCATTAAATATTAAATTATGAAGAATTCGAAGTATTTTATTAATGTTGTCCTTGAAGTCAGGCTATGAAAATTGCATTTTCATTTTTGCAATCGAATTATTCCGTTTTACAAAACAATACATTTCGGCTTCCAAGATTATGGGAATTACATACATGTACAACCAACGATCAGCAAGTGTAAGACAGAAAATAAAAATAAAATACTCGTCGTACTCGTAGACATACTCAAATATGTAGGATGTTCGTACTACGTATGTACATAGATTGATATTGTATCGTATTCACAGAGCATCTTAACCTTGCATAGAATAAAATATAATTCGTAACTCGACTCGTGCTAGTATCAGCACTTCAGCAGTGCCAGTTACAGACTGAATGTGAATGGAAAAATTGAATCATTCCTCATTCGAATAGATGATAGGTTTGTAAGGTAACTCGATTGAAATTCGATATAATGTCTAGGTGGGGATAACAATAAGGCGATGGTAATGCCTTCATTCCTGAACACGATTGGTTACTTTTTCCTATTCATTTCAGTGTATCAGAAAGAAGTGGCGAAGTGAACACGAACTTTACGATTAAATCTCTATGCAGGTAGAATTTCCTAGAACATTGAATACGTAACGATACACGTAAGTTGTGCACTGCAGTCTGCAGTTGCAACTAGACCAGAAATGTTATAATGGCAGAATGTAATGCCGCATAAAACTCTATGTAGTATGCAGATGCACTGAGGAACAGTACTAGTACTTCTTAATTAAATTGAAATCGTATTTCTTCAAAGACTGCACTTGCCACTAGTAAAACTTCGTGCAGTTGGTCATTACTCATCGTATAATGTATCGTTACTCAAGTACTTACGGTACTTATAGTACTTAAATTTTTAAGTTGAAAAATGAAAATACCATACATAGAAAATACAATATACATTTTTCACACGAAAATGCGCGTACGATTTATCTTTTCTTAACTGCATGAAATACATAAAACAATATACCGTGTTATTTTTAAAGTTTGCCTAAACTTGAATTTTTTTATCAGATTTTTTTTCATGAGTAATTCAAGTAATAGGTCGACCTTGACTCTACTATTGTGATATTAAATTAACACCAGCGAGAGTTGGATGGGCCCACCGGGACATCGAAAAAATACCGGTGAGCTGGGACAGTTCGGTGGCCATGGGGCCACTTCAGAGATATTTAGACGTGTTTTCCATCCATTTGAATCAAAATTTTTTCACATTTAGTGATTAAAATAGTAAAAATAGTCGTCAAATTTGAAAATTTTCGCCCTCGCTATGGCCGCTCAGTTGGAATTTGTCTGGGCCGTTTTGAAAAGTTCGTCCAACCCTGACACCGACTAATAATACCATCTACTTCCTTCATTCCGTATCAACATGATTTGAATAAAAATACCGATACATTGAAATTGAGACATTGGTTTTATTTTGCAGATAACTTGGGACCTTTTTGACTGAAACGTAAGTAAAAACTGTAAAAAGTATCACAGTGAAGAAATAACTAGAAAAGTGGTACTCATACCTACAGAAATGGAGGAGAATTGTTATTTTTTAATCTTAAATAATTTTAACTTTGAAATATCTTGTACTACGCTTCAGCATATTAAAATGTACCTAAAAACTGTGAGTAGGACAAATTTTCCATAAGGAATCACAACAAATATCTATCAAACCCTTCCTCATAT
Organism: Ferrisia virgata; assembly: GCA_900060175.1. Classification (NCBI taxonomy): domain Eukaryota; kingdom Metazoa; phylum Arthropoda; class Insecta; order Hemiptera; family Pseudococcidae; genus Ferrisia; species Ferrisia virgata. The sequence continues at coordinate 2,249 of FIZR01021382.1, read as the reverse complement.
TTACTCTATATTTTGTTGAATAATGTACTTCGAGAGTTAAATTTAATATTTCTCGTAAGCTTAGGTAATTTTCAAAAATATCCGAAATTCTTCATTCTAACACCCTTACATTCGCAAAAAAGTGGTTGGCACAAAATTATCAGAATTGACATTTCTAATGGTATGTACATGAGCTTCCTTTTGAAAAAAATCAGGACGACCGCATCAAGAGAAAAACAATAAAATATAGATATTCACTATAAAGATACTAGACACTTGGTCCGTACACGTAATCGCATCAAATAAACAAGCCATTGAAATATGTGCATAATTTTTTCAATTACTTATTACGATTACAAGACGAGTTGCTCAGCAAACATTTCATTTTTCAATATTTTCATCACTTACACGTTTCTTCATCAAATACAGTAGTAGTAAAAGGATAAAAGAATAGACGTAAGTTGAACTGTATTTAACAAGGTGAAAAATGTCATACTTTTCAAATACAATTAGGGAAATCCTCACTGAAATTAAAGTCAAGACTCATCGAAGATGGCGATAAACCGGAGAGCTATTCAATTCCAGTAAGATACATAGATAACTGCAGCGGAAAAATAATAAAGTTAATTCGAGTTTAAAATTAAATCATTGTTTCAAAAGTTGGCTACAAAAATAGGAAACCGTAAAGTTGAGAAATTTTCGCGCTTCCTAAATTCGTACATAAAAAACTTATAAACGAGAAAGTTTTTAATTTTTTTCTCGAAAGATTTGAAATTGCATAGACTATATCTAAATCTAGTAGAAAATATTTCGCTGGCAAATCGAAACAACTACCTAAATATATTTCGATCAGAGAGTTGGCTTTTTCTTCCATCATAACCTACACGTGCGATACGAGTGGAATTTTGCAATTCTATACATGAAAAATACGCTCACTTCAGCTCATCATGATATCACTGCTGCATACGCCATAATATCCCATCCATTTTACTGCGACGTCGACGTCGTCATTTATAGTTGAGCAATCAAATTGTGGAAAACTTTCGTAAAAGGGGATGTAAAAAGTTGAACGCAGTCGCAGGAAAATTAGAAGTTGTTTCCAACTTGAAAGATAACGTGCATATACTCGCAGAGGCGCACGAGGAAGTAACGCAGGGTTTTTTACTATACTGAAATTGGTACACTTCGAGCAACGTTTTCGACTCAATAAATTGAAAATTATTACCAAATGATACGATTCTTTACTATTGACGGAACTAGCTAATACGGGTCAATTATCAATTTCTTTAGCATCATTACGCCAGCAACGTCCCGTCATTGTATCTTTTTTCGTTTGCGACGCACAATTTAAAAATACCATCACCACGCACAATTTTTGAGCATACGCAAATAATATAACATATTTTATTCCAGAAAATCGTTTTAATACATAGTTGTACATTCTAGGAGTTCTGCCGATGCCGGATAAAAAACAACGTGTTACTCTTTTTAAAATAGTTAATAAGAGCACTTTAATTTATGGTAAATAATTTTTTCGATGTCCTCGTCCTAGATCAAGGTTGAATGATTCGCTTGCTACAAATATGGTTAATTCCGTTCGCTTTTCTCAGTCAGATGTACTTGAAAAAACACCAAGAGCTCGTACAACGTTATCGTCTATATCTGGATTAAATACTCATACATGTACAGTTCACACGGTCTAATCTTTATCACACATCGAAATAATTAAATGAGCTGATACGAAAATACAGAAAATACAAAATAAATATTTTATCAGGCTTATTGACTGACTTTCAGTGTTCAACCAATTTGACCAATTGATAACGCGGGAGAGTTCATTTATCGTATTAACAAACAGGGTTGGCATTCTGCTAATAAATTTGTAAAATAAATGCATTGAAATTTAGAGAGTAAAAAAGTGGGAACTGAAACATCACAATAATTCTGTTTGTTTACAACTATCTTCCTTATAGAACCCACAGATCTTGGAGCTGCTGATAACAGATTTTACTTCAGACTAGCGCGGTCTATGTTAATTCTAAAAAGCCTAATAGAAGAAAGTTGCCAACCTCACATTTTTAAAACGAAAAATTTTCATTTTGATAAATGGGAGAGGGGGTAATGCCAGAATCAGGGTTGGGATTTTACACGTAGAAAACCAATTCTACATTTTGTATAAAAATGTAGAATAAGTAAAATTTTAAACGTAGAATATGTAGAATATGTAAAAATGTAGAATAAATTTGTACAGCCATTCTGATTGGCTACTG
>FIZR01021379.1:4313-16184 GCA_900060175.1 Ferrisia virgata | reverse complement strand
CTGGCTGATGATCGTCAAAAAATTCAAAATCTACTATCCTTTGTTACCAAAACTGTGGACAAAAACCCCTTCTTTAAAACAACTATTCCTTCAATACGCTTCTGGCCTCCATGGCAGAACTTGGCGTTAAAAAAAAAATGTAGAAAATCCTTCAAGAAGAAACTTTCATTTGAAATATTTTTTTTGGTAGAACGAATAGAATCGAAGATACATGCATTTCTATCAAAGGGAGATGGATCCTGGAGGAAGTAGAAGTTGATTCGAAAAATTCAAAATCTACTATCCTTTGTTACCAAAACTGTGGACAAAAACCCCTTCTTTAAAACAACTATTCCTTCAATACGCCTCTGGCCTCCGTTGCAGAACATGGCGTTAAAAAAAAAATGTAGAAAATCCTTCAAGAAGAAACTTTTATTTGATATATTTTTTTTGGTAGAACGAATAGAATCGAAGATACATGCGTTTCTATCAAAGGGAGATGGATCCTGGAGGAAGTAGGGGTTAGAAAAAATGGCACCTAAGCTTATTTCTGTCCGAATGAATCAGTCGTCGAATTACTTTTTACATTACGAGCGAACGGATGCAGTAATTCAGGTACAATATAGGTAGGTAGGTGGGTAACGGTGTAGATATAATCGTCGCGTGATCAGTATTGAACTTTTTTCTCACATTATTTTTCAATTTATTACGATTATAAACGCGGTTCATTCGTCATTTTGGTAAATGCCGGCCGGTAATCCTCGCATGAAAAGCCCATCGTCGTCGCGTCGCCGACCGATTACGGCTCGATAAAAAGGGGAAGGGGATTCGACGGAAATAAGCGAACAAACCGCTATAAGATTTGGACGAATTTCTACCAACGACCAACGATTCCTTTGATCTTATTCCCACGTTGGTGTTGTACTGGTACTTTTATTTAAAGGCGTACGTACATAAGTACGAATGGTACAAGACTAAAAAGCAAATCAAATTGACATACAACACACGATTTTACGACCGCGACCGACACTCTTCTAAATAGGCCTACACACACACACACACACATACAGCTAAATGCATTATGTCGCCGTGATAAAAACACTGTTTGCTATTTTAAGCTGTTAGCTTACGCGTAGACGTACCTCTACACTGTTGTATAATGTGAACCGAGCTTCATCGTAAGGAACAAGACATCACACATAAAGTAGGTAAATGTCATGGTATACGTTGTACTCGTACGTAGTAGCATCGAATGCGGTACCTACTTTTTTTTCTTTTTTCAAACACCATTTTTGAACATTATTCGAGAGCTTGTTCTGATGGCTCAATACTACGCCTTACACGCAGCTTCCAAGTATTTATGAAGCATCTCTATACACAAAGATGCAACTCATATTTTTATGATACTCGTATATTGTATACTTATACGTAGTACTCTCTCGTATATGTTGGTTGGTTGGTTCGACTCTATGGAGTATTAGGTACCTTTTTGTAATGTACTTGGCATGGTACAAAACAACAAAGCGATTTCGAGATGATTTGTATAATAAAAACAATTATCCGACGAGACGACCGCGAGTACCAATTTCGTGGGATGTTTTGGCTTTATATTCCGTAACACGGAGGTTTTTAAATGCGTTTTTAGCTTCCTGCCGGAATAGAGAAAATATCGTGGGTTATCGTCGATGGTCTCGTAAGTAGTAAGTATTTATAAAAAAGGGAGAGCTCGCAGCTCAGTATGTAAAAGTCTTCCAATTAGGTTAAAGTATATTATAAATAAACTCGAACGCGTTTCCGATAATGTTGCATTAATTTATAAATCGGACGTGTAAAAAATTCGTACGTATAGTAATAAAGTTGCTGCGAGGGGCAATTGTACTACTTTCGTTCTGTATTGTTACCAATATTATACGAACAAATTTTTTTCATCCGTTGAAATATTATCATATTTAATGTTCGCGTTTCAGTTTCAACTTGAACGATACCTGCATTCGAAATAGGGTACAACCGTGTAATATTGGAACCGTCGATAATTTTGCAGCAAGAGCAAGAAAAACTGCAAATTTTCTTCGAATTGAAAACCAACCTGAAATTATAGTTCGTTGATCCGATCGGCGATACAACGTAGTACATATTTCATGCTTTTACAACCTTGTTGACGACTGTTTAGTGACTAATCGTTGCTATAGCATTCGATGGAATAATGAGTGCGGAGTTACGGAGTACGGACCCACCCATCGAGTGAAAATACATGTTTTTTTTTTCATATGGTAATAGCCCCGCGTTACGAAATATTACCACATAAGTATTACAAAAGAAAATCGCCCAGGAACTTCCAAGAACGTTATTGTTATTTAGACGATTCAGCAACCAAATAGGTGTATCTGTGTACATACATACACGTCTGCGTTTTATTTCAGTTGCATTATTTTCAGTTGAAAATTCAACATTGGCGAGACTATAGCTGGCTGCTAGAGGATTCTCTCTCTATCTTACGATCGCATTAATCGCCAAGATTTCATAATCGTAACAGTTCTCAACAGTCTAGCCCACTTTGTTGGTGCTTATAATATAAAACTCTCGTGAAAAAATTTTCAACTCGTCAGAGTCCTCCGGGGGGGGGGGGGACGAACCATCGAGTTTCGTTCAAAATTTTCATTTATGCAAGTTTTTAACCGAATTTTCTCAAACTTACAAAAATGTAAGCCACTTCCAAGAGCTTCTATGGAAATTTTTTGAAATTTTTTGAGCGTTTTTTCAAGGTTAAATGGATATTTTAAGATTTTTAACGGCCATTTCGGTAGCTTCCTTCAGAGGTGCAGTTATGAAAAAAAAAATATGTCATGTACCTAGTCTAGATTTACGACACATATATTTTTTTCAGAATTTTTTTATATAGGTGGAAGACCTTCAAAAATGCGAAAAACTAATTTCTATACCATTTTTAGGGTCAATTTTGGTAAAAAAAAGTTTTCTTCGTAACGTATAGCTAAATACGTAATTTTACACCCCTCACCTAATTTTTATCAAAATTTATTCATTTTTCGTGATTTTCGGTTTTAACAGAAAAATAAACGATTTGAGCCCCCCCCCCGCCCCCCCGTCACCTCAAAAGAAATGTTGACCTATCACCGTCGATGCACACCGTTTGAGTAGAAAAAAAAATACTTAATTAGAGATAGTTTCTCTGTATAATTTTTTTGATACGTAGGAGATGCATAAAACCATACAAACCATCATTTAGGAGAAAAAAAATCGAAATGAGGGCGATCATTGTTTGAAAAATTGAAGTCTTTCAAAGACAACACTGTTTTGAGACATAATTAGCCTGATTTTTTGTCGTAATGTCGAAGAAAACCAGGCTATTACGAATAACAAATACTAACGAGGGAACTGTCAGTCAGAAGTGTCCATCGCAAATCTGAATAAAAGGTAGTCCATTATTTAAAACTCCAGGTGCCCACATATGCATAATTTTTTTCCCCGACATGAGACTAGCTTTCACGTAGCAGTGTTGCAAATATTGAAAAAAGTAATGCTGTTGGAATTTTATTATTTCATATCAACAAAAAAAAAAAAAAAGCATCGCAAAACTATGCTTTTTCAGCCTGATTTTCGTAACATATTACAATCATGAGAATTATCAGCATTGAGGGTAAGAAAAGTTAAATGAGGCTGAAAAGTTGAGACCTCAAAAAGCACATCTACGGTTCGTACTGAATGTACATACCTCTAATTTCAAGTTGCTAGCTCAGTTTGGAGGGGAGTTTTGCGAGTAAGAAACTCAAAAAACGAGAAAAATGAGAAAACTTGACCAAAAAACTACATTTACGAAGCTGGTGAGGGAGTACAATGAAGCTAGAAATGCGGGACTCCCAAAAGACACATCTACGGCTCCTACTAAATGTACATACCAACTTTCAAATTCCTACCTCATTTTAGTCGGCAAGTAAGGAGAGGAATAGCCCTTTTTCAAGGCCGCCAAAAAGGGGAAAACCCCTCATATCTCCTCTCCTAATTGCCCTACGAGGTTAATATTTGAATATGTAATACAACTTTCGTTTCTCTATCAATTGATTCGAAAAGAAACAGTTTTTGTATTTTTGGCCCCTCAGCACCCCCTCCCCCAAAATGGGACAAAACTGAATTTTGGCTTAAAGTTATACCTACTCATACACATTCGATTCACCGCCAAACTGAGCCGATTGACCGAATTAAAGCGACTTTGGTCGGTATCTAGAAGAAAAAATAATTTTAATGTTCGGGGGAAAAAAACAAATAAATATCTGACATGGGCGAAAATTGTATTAATGGCCTTCTAAGACCCCAAAACGGATTTTATTGGTGTTCCCCCTCCCCGCCCCCGTTCATCGATAAACTATAATAGCTTGGTTTTCATTGACGATATGACAGAAAATCAGGCTAAAAAATTATGAAGAGGTTGGACAGAGACCGATGAACTGAGTAAAAATGGTCCCATGAACAAGTTGCTAAAATCAAAATTTGAAACGGCAGTGATTTAAAAAATCATAAATTCGTAGAAATATTTTTTGTGGCTAAGGGCATATTTTGAACACTTTTTTGCCTAAGCTGCAGACAGTACGCTCCCATAATTGCAATGTATAAGTTGACTTTTCAGAAAAATGTACTTCGTACAGTAAATAATAATAGTTAACATTGCTAAAACTTTGAAATTTAAGTTTTCAAAAAGCTTCATTTGAAATCTTACGTATGCTTTTCAATCTATTTACCATACTTATTTAAAGAAAAAAATTTTAAAATAATGCGATTTTTCGTGGGGAAATTGTCAAAATTTTTAAACTTCTTCTTTGAAATAAATAAAATAAATATATTGAAATAAATACGTAAGCTTTTAGACAAAGTGTTTAAAAACTCAAATTTCAAAATTTTACCAACATTAATTCATTATTTATTGTACGAAGTGGATTTTTCTGTTTTACATTAGTTAGGCAGGAGGAGATTAGGCAAAAAATCATTTGGAATATTTCCAAAGGTAAACAAAAATTGTTTTTTTACAAAAATCGTCCATCTTCAAAATTGAAGGGACTGCACGGAATGTGAATTATATTTTCCTTCTTACTGAATGTTATTAAAAGTAAAAACGATATATATCAATTTTGATTTGGAATGACTGGAATAAAATTCATCAGTTAGGACTTATGAAACATTCATGCACACAGACCCCTTCAATTTTGAAGGTGCGCAATTTTTCTAAAGGACAATTTTTGGTCGCTTTGAAGTGTTACGCGAGAATCCTGTTGACCCTGGAAAAGGTTGCGATCGACTACTCGTACAACATCTCCCCTCTTCGATGGTTTTTTCAGTTTTTCGATTTATTTCTTGCTTACCTCCCCTTCCTAATAAAGCTAGGAGGTTGAAATTTAACATGTATGTAGAAGCCTAGATATGCCTTTTCAGGATTCCAGCTATCATCCTGAAATCAATTAATTCCCCTACAAGGCGGTTGGAAGGACGAAAGGGGAGTAGAAAGGAAGAAGGGATATCGCTGGGGGGAGCAGGGGGTGTCACACCCTCCTCCTCTTAGCCAGTCAGCTGAAAAAGTTGGTAGAAACTTTAAAATTGTGAAAAGTTGGCAAAAAATAGGGTGTGGAAAAAAAGGGAAAAATTATGCTAACTACACGAACTTACCAACATGAATTTGAAATTCCTAAAAACACAATTTTAGTTCTAAAAAAGGCGATTTTTTTCAAAATTTTACTCGCGCTTCCCTCAATTACATACATACCTATCAACTATAAATGCAAATTCAATTACTAAAAATCCAACTTTTTCAAAATTCCGCCCTCGCTTTGCACGGGCATGAACATGTTTACCATTTTTGTTTCAATTTTGTGAACTTGGGCCTCAAAAACAGTGCTCTATAAACCATAGAAACCAAAAGTTGGTAAAAGTTATAGATTTTAGTTGGAAAATTTTTCACCCCCCACACCCTCCACCCCATGGAAGTTGGAGGACTTATACATTACATACGTTTAGAACTTTTTGAAAAAAAAATCCCACAGTTGATCTCATTATCAGATAAATATTTGATTAAATTATTATTGCTCTACACGGCTTTCGAGAGAGAGGGGGGAGGGAGAGACATTCGAAGTATATTTTTCCTGGTCTTAAGGTAAGTAATCTTGTTGGCCCATCAAAAAAAAAACTTATATTTTTGCTGGGAAGTTCCCGAACCATTGTTGATCTCTGGACCCAAATTTTTTTTTGACAGTCATGGTGTTCCATACCAAAACTTGTGCAGTAAAGCAAATAATTTGAGCACGAAGCAACAAAAGCCGAACCGATTTGCAAACGATTACAAAATTACTAAACGAGCCACTTAGGAAAGCTATAGTCATTTTTGAATCGATGATTTCATTTTCGAAAATTGCCTTATTCGTTAAAACAGGGAAAGAAATTAAAAACGATATAACAACTAAACAGGACCGCTCAAAATTCAAATCAATCGGCCAACGAGTAAAGCATTAGCCTAATTAAATCGTACAACCGAATTGTTCATAAGCAAAATGTACCATTTTGGATAAATTTAAGAATTTTAGAGAATTACCGCAGATAACAATTGAAAAAATATTTGTATTTTAGTTTAAAAAACAAAAAAAAAATCACAACGGACACCTATTCGGAAAAAATCATTTTTAACGATCATTAAAATACCGGAAATGAGTTTGTCGTTAAGGTCAAACTCAGCGCAGTTGTATAAAAAGAGAATCAGTCTAAAAATCTACGACGTGTTTGAAAATTTGCAAAATACTAATCTCAAACGATTGAATCGCCTCACATCGTCGATCGTAGAGCAATTAAAAAACCCGTACAAATAGGCTTTCCTAAACAATAGCGAAATGAATTCTACGAAAAATGCAACTTCCACAAAAATAATCAATGCGTTTTGGAGTACAACCAAATGATTATTTCTCGGTAATAAATGAACTCACACGAACGGATGCTTCATCCGGTATTAAATCAGCTGGCGCGTGGAATAGGTATTCCTCCTCCCCCCCCCCTCCCCGTTTATTGTAGATGAATAAGGGAAACATTTTCATCGAGCTGGGATAAAACTTATTTAAGTATCCAAAAATCTCTCACTATCGAGAACGAAATACCGACGATCTGTTCTCAGCCGAACCACGCGATCTGCCAGTAAAACCGCTGTAATCACCTAGAACAAGTTACCAAGTTGGACAGAATACAAACGGATCGCAAATACCAATACTAATAATATTGAGCTGTACACATTTCAGTCACGTATTCGTATTGCAGTTTCTAAAACTTTCCTACATTTTATGACCAGTTCGCGTACCTTGAGGCTGTAACGCGAACGTCTTCTATTATAAGTTCAGCGCGTTGATTTATATGATATAGGTCTTATGATCGAATTGACGCGAAGGAAGGCTTCGATATTAAAAATTTTTACCCTCTATAATTTTTAGCTAATTTCACATCTCGTAAATATTCGTATAGGATATAATGGTTTTTTTTTTTTTTTTAAGGTGTTTTCAATTTTCAAAACTAGGACATGCGTCCATTCTGCATAAGTTGATGAAATTCACAGCCCTTTGTGAAGAGGCGAATAAATTCAGCGTATTCGTTTCGTTTCGCATGGCAGATGAGAGATCCTCCCAGACATTCTTCTTCATGTGTGTATATATATATATATACATATATTTCGTATACGCCTTCAAATTACATTACGCCATGCCATTCTGCAGTCACAACCTATACGTACGTAGGTAAATGTTCGTATATACCTTAACACACTGACACCTTCTCCTCGTTGCTGTGTCGCAATTGCTATTCTCCGGCATAAACAAAGAATCGAATGAGAGACTTCCGAAAATTGCGTATTTTTTTTTCTCAACAATTTAAACCAACGATCGACCGACCGACCGACGCAATTACGTTCTCATTTCCTATGCTCTATACCGCTGCAAGCTACTCGTACGTTCGACAAGCTACATAAATTTATCACTTTCAAATGCCATAATTTTTTCCTCGCACTATACACGAGAGACGTTTAAAACTGCTCCATATTTCTTTCGTTAACGGCACCAGCATCGTGATCGGATCTATCTCTTCGCCCCTGCTCCAACTCTACCGCGTAAGTATAAGAAAATATAATACCAAAAATTATTTTTAACGGTGTAAAAAAGCCGAGCCTATTGGAGACCAGCCATGAATATTTCTACACTGTCAGTTCGAGTAATAAAGAGAAAAAAAGTTATTTTCGAACCCTAAGAAAAAAAAAAAAAAAGCAATTTAGCGCGTATATTCTTCCGCTTCATCTTCATCTTGCCCTCTCACTCTCCATGCGGTGCATTTTTCTCCCTCTTTTGTATATATACGTGTATCGAACTTACAGATATTTACGTATAATATCTTGGTGTTTACATTATAATCAACAGATGCTATAAAATGCGCGGATATAATTCAACTTCGATTTTCTTCACAACGTTTAAATCGATTAAAAACACATATTTACATACGAACAATGTAACAATAGCTCGTAAAGTACCAAAGTCTCTGGCTCGTATATGTTACTAAGGTTCGAGATTTATTACCAGATTACCCCCGGTTTTTACCAACTGGGAGGTGAATTTTATTGAAATCATTATCGAGAATAAATGCCAAACATGCGAAAGAAAATGTTCACGAATTAATACTGCACTAAAAATGCGTTTTTCCCCTACTTTAAGAAAGTGAATTCGAATAAGTAAAAAAGAGAGGTTCATTAAAGCGACAGGAAGGCGAATTGGCACACGTCTGCAGCTAACAAAAGGGTCAGATATAATGAAAAAACGTCATTAATTAAAAAAAGAATACGATGGTTTTTGAAATTTTTTTAGGATTTTTCCACTGTTTGGTCGTCAGCAAAGACGTATTTACGAGAGAGGGGGTGAGAAAAAAAGGTTGATTTTAGAGCACAATGTTTTAAACTCAATGCGATTTTCTTAATTCCACTTCCCTGTACTTCACATTCTTCGTAAATTTGGTACTTTGAAGGTCAGACAGATTAGAGTAGAATACGTTAAAGTCGAATCAACGAAGAAAGCTTAAATTTGATCTCAGCGATGCCGAATTAATAGGAATCGACTATATAAAAAAAAAAAAAACAAAACAAGCTAACATGGTTTAACGACCTAGGGCGAATGACTATAGAAGGAATTGATAAAATCAGTTTTGAGGTCTTAGAAGGCCATTAAGATTATTTTTCGCCATATCAGATATTCATTTTCATCCTCTTCCCTCTACCCATCCCGCAAAAAATATTTGCTCAGCTCGATACCGACCAAATTTGTGAAATAGGTTCAAATTCTGCCCATACATAAGGGAGGAGGTGTTCAGAGGCTAAAACTGCACAAACACGTAGCCTCATTTTCTACGTCATATTGTCAATAAAAAACCATACGGATATGAATAAAATCCGTTTTGGGATCCTAGAACACAATTACGACTATTTTTTATCTCGTCAGATATTTATTTATTTAGTTATTTTTTTCACCTGAAAACTAAAATCATTTACTCCGATCGATACCGACCAAAATCGCTCCAATCCGATAGATCGGCTTAGTTTGAGGGGCGTATGAGTGGGGACGATCTTTAGATCAAAGTTCGGTTATGCCCAAATTTGGGGGAGGATGTGCTGAGGGGCGATAATCGCAAAAATTGTTCCTTTTTGATTCAATCGACAGATAATCCAAAGTTGTTTAACATATCCATTTTTTGATCATGTATCTCACAAAACTCCTCTCCAACTTGATTTAGCCGGATAAAATTTAGTATACTGATTTGGTAAAGGTCTAGGATATGCCTTTTCGGGTTTCAAGTACTCGCTCCCATATTTACCTATACCTCTACTGATAGGCGTACCCAGAAATTTTTCAAAGAGGAGGCTTAACTTGGAGTTTCGAGGGCAGAGAAGGCGAAATTTTGAAAGAATTGTACTTTTATGCCATAAGAAATTGGTTTTTAACGATTTCGGAATTAAATTCAGTCTAAATATAAAAATCTTTCGATTTTTTACGCCTAAGGTGCGGGGGGGGGGGGAGGTTATAGCCCTGGTAGCCATACCCTTGGGTACGATACTACCCCAACTACTGTTCCAGAAAAACAAATCCTAGAGCCTTCCTTTTATCATCTTATCTTCTTAATTCATCAAAATCAGCCTTGCGATATTTTTCTTCATTTGTATGGAAACTGAGAAACACTTCGGGAGGGGGGGTCCAAAAAATAAATTAATATTTCAACTAAATGCCCTAAAATCATTAAAAATTGATGTGTAGGCTCATTTTTTCCAGAATTTTGACCATATTAATGGCACTGTTGAAAAAAAAGGGGGTTTACAATGATCGGATCAGAAGATGCTATTTAAACTCAGCGTTTTCGAATTAGTAAAAATCGATAAGTTTCTTCGATTTCCTCATTTTTCAGAATTTCTACCAAAACCGTGAACAGCTTTGCTCGCCATTTTGAAACTCGATTGGTAAAAACGAACATATAAACGTCGTTTAGGATAATTTTTTCAGTTTTTAAACAAAAGCTTTGAACCTGCGTGTTCCTCGTGGAAAATTGTAGCTTCATCTCAAAAGTTTCACTGAAGGCTTTCAATAAAAATGGTTCTTATCAATTTCGAATCTCAGTTCAATTTACGACAAAACTGTGCTAACCGATTTATTTTAGAACCAATCAATCTCGAAAGCGTGAGCCTTCAAAATTGAGCAATTTGACAAAAAATCCCAATTGATAGTAAATTCCGAGGATCATCCATCCCTCACGCTTTACAAGGTTAGAGTTGAAAAAACGGTGTTTTTTTTCCTTCAGACTACTAAGAGGAGCTTGCAAAAAAATTTTGAGCAAAGTCGCGAAATATGTAAGAGATTTGGGTCATTTTGACGTGGAATAAGCCTAATGATATCAGCCTATTGAATTTCAATTTTAAGGAAATTTTAAAATCTCGCCAAATTTAATCATTTAGGTATACTGAAATCGTTCAGATCTGAATACTTTCTCGGTTAAATATTCTAAAGATTCATTCGAAAATGAAAAAAAAAATAATAATAATAATAATAAAAGTGATTCGCATCGTTATAATCGATTTTCTTCGTCAAATTTCACTAAAAATAACTACACCAATCTGATTCAAAGCCAGGCAAGAAATTACGGCCGAAGTAAATTTAATTGCTGTAAAAAAAAAGAGATGCTGCTCGGTCTTGTTTAATTGTGCTTGTAAAATTAATCAATCAATCGGTGTAAATGTAGACAAAAATAAGAGCGTATTCATCAATTAAAAGGTACAGCCAGGAATCAGGCAGGTATGACAGGCGTAAACAATCAGGAAGTTATATTTGTATTGTAGGTACGGTGCACTTCGTATACAAGATGCAATTACCAACATCGAGCGAGAAGTTTTATTGTAAAAAATAACAATAATAATTGGATGATTAATTAGCACACAAGAGCACAGTCGTCGAAGTATTCTTGTCGCGGTGATTTTAATGAATACAGCGAAAGTACCTACGTACAAACAGGATTTACTTTCGGTCCGTTTTCGAAAATGTTTGACTATTGGTTTCCATATGTGGACGACCAAATGAGCACCTACGTGCGATAAGACAAGTATAGGTATAGAGTAGACACGGTGGTATACACAAACACACCGCAGTTCGTCGATAAATATTTACGTTCAACTCTAGAACATGTGCAAAATGTGCAAGAAAATCATCATTCAACGTGCAGATTTTGAATTCATCACATTACGAACTTAATTACCAACGTCATTGTCAAGGTCAAAATAAGGCGGTATCGAGAGATGAAAAAATTTGTAAATTTTTTTTTTTTTTTTTTTTTTTTTTTTTT
>FIZR01021378.1:0-19563 GCA_900060175.1 Ferrisia virgata | reverse complement strand
AAAGGGGGGGGGGGGGGTGGTTGAGTAGTGAGCTTCGAACGGAAAAAATCTTAATCTGCATATGACATGAATTGTTCGTTTTTAAACCAATCTGTAGAGGATCAGAAGTTGTGTAGTATGTAAAAAAATCAACCTACTACTCTGTAGAGAATCAGAAGTTGTGTAGTATGTAAAAAAATCAACCTACTACATCAATTAGAAGGGGTAGTAGGGGTATTTCCCCCTTCTTGACTTTGAAAATAGGCAGTACTGGTCTGCGAATATTGCTAATGCTGATGTAATATGGGGGAAAAAAGTTTTTCAGTCAGATTTTCGTGACATATTACAATCATGAGAATTGAGAATAGGAACAATTCAATGGGGCTAAGAAGTCAAAACCCCCAAAAGGCAAATCAAGGATTTCTACAGACGGGACATACCTAATTTAAACTTCCTCGCCCAGTTTGGAGAGGAGTTATGCGAGCAACAAACATTAGGAATAGGGGAAAATGGCCAAAAAACCAAAAGTTCAAGACTATGAGGGGATGCAATGGAACGGAAAAGCCGAGACAACCAAAAGACACAACCAGGGTCCCTACTCAATGTACATACATAACTTCCAAGGAAAAATAACCAAAAAAATCACGTATTTGGGGGCTGTGAAGAGGTGAAATGTAGCTGAAAAGTCGAGATCCCAAAAGGCACATGTAGGGCTCCTACTAAATGTATATAACTAATTTCCAAGTTCCTAGCTTAATTTGGAGGAAGTTTTGCGAGGAACAAACTCAAAAAATAGGAAAACCCATCCAAAAAACCAAAAGTTTGGAGATGTGAGGGGGTGTAATGGGGCTGGAAAGTCGGTACGCCATAAAGCACATCTAGGGCCCTTACTGAATGCACATACCAAATTTTAACTTCCTAGCTAATTTTGGTGTGGTGATAGGGGAGGAACAGATTTTTTGTAAGTTCAAGAAGGAGAAAACTTTATATCTGCCCTTCTAATTGACTTGGGAGGTTGATTTTTGGGTATGTTATGCAACTTTAAAATCTCTATCGATTGACTCAAAAAGGAACGATTTCTGTGCTTTTAGCCCCTCAGCACCCCCTCCCCCCAGAATGGGGCAAAACTGTATTTTGACCCAAGGTCATCCTCATTCATATATATCTAATCAACTGCCAAATTGAGGCGATTGAACCACAATTTGGAACGATTTTCGTCAGTACTGAGCAAAGTAAATGGTTTTAATATTCGGGAAAAAAAATAAAAATAAATATCTGTCATGGCCGAAAATTGTCCTAATGGTCCACTAGGACCCCAAAACGGATTTTGTTTGTGTGGGAGTGGTCTGAGTGAAATTTTGCACATAACTCGAAATATCCCTCATATTTCAAGGCAAAAATTTGATTGAAAATATTTTTCGATATCGGTCGTATGTGAAAGGTAGGGATGTTTTTCAGATAGGGGCGGATCCTAACTAAGAATGTCCCATGGAGGGGATGCAAAATTTTTTTTAGTGGTAAGTGAGACGTGTACAAAAAGCTTAGTTTTTCTGAATTTTAACCTTTAATAATTAAGAGAAAAAGGGGCATAAGTGTGCAAGATTGAAGGGAGCCTTTTGGTGGAGTACATTTTGGAGAGTTTGAATTTTTAACACTATTGCACCCCCCTCTCCAGCTCACTACCTCAAAAAGTAGTTTTTAAAGTGTTTTTTACCGTTTTTTGAGTTTGTACTTCCAATTTCATCACTCCGGATTGAACTTTGGTATGGGGAATTCATTAGTGGCCCCAAATACGCTTGAGGGGGAGAAGGATTGTGCTATTCACTCTAATATCTTTTTATTGATGAAAAATCACAGACTCTCCTTATCTTATTTACTTCATAAAACACGACTGAGACAATTCGTGTAGATTTTCAACACTTTACGAAAATCAGGCTCAAAAAGCAACACAACGCGATGCATTTTTTCTCTTTTGCTTTTTTGACTACAATCCAACCTGAAGCAGTGTTCTAATTATTGTACTCGGTTGATGAATGTTACCGAATCGAGAGATGGCGTCTAGAACGCGAATGTCTCGTCGTATCTAGAAATACATACTTGGTTTTTTATAGGTGTGGGTGATGATGGTATGACAAGTGTCAACGTTTCGTGCCACGAATTTGTGTTTGTGTTTTTTTTTAATGGATCGGCTTGTTTTTTTTTCTCTTTTACTTTTGTCTGATGTTCGAGATACATAGACGTACTCGGCTGAGAAAACAACGTGTAGTTTGATTTATAATATTTTGTGATATATGGAACGAGCTTATCGAGAATGGAGCAAGGTATTGACTCGATTTTTGGCTAATTTTGAAAACAGGATATAGACGAAGAGACGATTTTGGAAAAATTTGCTTTGAATTCTGTTAAAATAATTATAATGATTTAAGAACCGAATGTTGTTTGGATTTTTTTTTCTTTAGTACAACTACTAAACGTGTGATTATCTGGTAATCTCTTGCTTAGTTGGAATGATAATTATGACAAAATTATGTACTGAACTTTGCCAAATTTTTAACTCCTTTGATGATATTTTTTTTAGAAGTTTTATCTCGTTTTACCATTTCTATGTGATTAATTTAATTTATTTTTCTGAATTTCAAATAACGTTAATACCTATTGTTATTTATTTTCACGCGAATAGAAATGTTTTGACATTTTCAAGCATATTTTATTTTTAAGTTTAATGATCACGTATCGTTTTGAATTTTTTTTCTAACATTCGCATGAATTTTTTCAACTTTTATATTAGAATGATTTTTTTGCGTAGTATTTCATTTTATTTCATCTGGTTTTACCAGTTTTTACCGTTAAGTGGGGCAATTTTGGTCATCATTTTTAGGATACTGTATTAGACAGGGCCTAGGCAAGACACTAAAGATATTCAAGATGAAGAAAATGAAAAACTCTTCCTTCTTACAATATTGCTTCACGAACGAAATTCTTAGATAATAATTTTTGATTTTCCCTCGACTGGTTCAAAATCAAACAGCTTTTGTGATTTTCACTCCTCTCCATCGCCTCTTTTCGTTGATCCTCCTTTCTCCTCCCTGCAGGTAGATAGAGCTTAATATTAGCCTGATTTTCTTCGATGATGACGATGATCATAGGCGGATTTAAGGGAGAGAGTACGGGGAGTTAAGCCCCTCCAGATGTTGAATTACCTCTCCTCTCTCCCGAAAGTTTTCCGTGTATGATAGCTATCTAACAATTGACTGAAAAATTTTTGAAACCAGTTCAATGTTTAAAAAAATGGTCAGAAGATCATGAAAATTGATGAAAATAAAAAAATTTTTAGTAGCTTTAAACCGATTCTGCTAAAAACCTCGGATTTTTTAGCCCGATTTGCTATGTCATATTGTCAATGAAAACCACCAACGATGATTGGAGGAAGGGATACCAACAAAATCCGTTTTGGGGTCCTAGAAGACCATTACGACCATTTTTGGCCTTGTCAGATATTTATTTTCCTTTTTATTTTAGTATTTTTCCCGAATATTATAATTATTTCCTGAGCTCGATACTGACCGAAATCGCTCTAATTCGACCAGTCGACTCAGTTTGGCAGCAGATTAGATATATATGGGTAGGGATGACCTTGGGTCAAAATTCAGTTTTGCCCCATTTCGGGGGAGCGGGTGCAGAGGAGTCAAAAAAGCAAAAATCGTTCTTTTTTGAGACAATCGATAGAAAATTCAAAGTTGTATAATATATCTAAAGATCAACTTCCTGGATCAATTAGGAGGGGAGATATGAGGGTTTCTCCCCTTTTTGACCTTGAAAAATGGCTTTTCCTCCCCTATCACTCTACCAAAATGAGCTAGAAAGTTGGAATTTGGTATGTATATTCAGTAGGAGACCTAGATGTGTCTTTTTGGGAAATCTCGACTTTTCAGCCTATTTCAACCCCTCACAGCCTCAAATATAAGGTTTTTCAGTCGTTTTTTCTCATTTTTTGAGTTCGTACCTGGCATAACTCCCCTCCAAATTGAGCTAGGAACTTTAAATTTGGTGTATGTATTTAGTAGGGACCGTATATGCGCGTTTTTATGGGTCTCAACTATTCAGCTCCATTTCATCCCCTCACAGCGCCAAATCTACGGTTTTTTGGTCGTTTTTTCTAATTTTTAATGTGTGTTCCTCGCATATCTTCCCTCCGAATCGTGCTAGGAAGTTGAAATTAGGCATGTACAGTCAGTAGGGACCCTAGGTATATTTTTTTGTGAAGTTTTTACTGTTTAGACCCATTAAACCTTTCCAACCCTTAATGCTGATAAGGAAGGAATCGCTTAGCGATACTTTTTTTCAATTCTCATGATTGAAATATGTTACAAAAATCTTGGCACCTTAAATAAAGCGAGTTTTTTTTTTATTCACTACATTACAGTTTATGCGATGTTTCCCTTCAAATTCAAGCATATTTTTCTAATACCGATTCACTTTCCATTTTTTTCTTGTTGATACTTGCTTCTTGTGAGGTACTATTTTGTATTGGATACTGCTTTGCCAATTTAAATCACAGAATACAAGTCTTCTCAGTGTTACTTTTTAAAAATACATTTCATAATTTGAGTCGTATTTTTGGCCATGTTTTTTGAAATTTTTTTCCCACTGTTCTTACCAAAATTATCATCATTATTTCAAATAGAACATCATTTAATTCTTGAAAACCCCATTGATTTATAAAACTAAGGCTGAAACTTTGAAAAATGCACGTTTTTCCATTGAAAACTTTTTTTTTTTCTTTAAAATTTTATTCGAACATTCATACATTTCCATTTCACATCAAAAATTAAGCTTCCAAGTGTCATCCATCTTCTCACCTTACTTCCCCCACAACAAAAATATTTCAAACAGCTCAAACGTAAATATTCATTCCATTTAATTTTGTTTACCATCCGGTGGGGGAAGGGGAGGCTTAGCTACAATAAACCAAATTACCAAACTCCGCCTTTAATGATGATATGACCGAAAATCAGGTTAATTAGGTATAAAGTGACACTGTGTACGCAAAAAAATCACATTTCCACACGTTTCTGTTTTACTTGAACAAATTTGCTTTGAAAAAAAAAATTCACGACCATTACGCAAAGACATCTCTTCAGCGACAAACCGCTGATTTGAAAAGAAAAATCAATTTCCTTTTCCTCTCCAGGAAGTGAAACCTCTTTGGAAAAAAAAAACTATAAACAAACGATGATGGTGCGTTAGATATTTGGATTTTTCGATGGCTGATATGATAAAACACAGATAACGTAATTGGACTACGTCGAATTTAATATCTAATTACAAACCTATATAATACGATGTACTATTATACGAGTGGATGTTCCTATTTTAAAGACCGCCTTGTAATTTGAAGAGTGACCTTTCTTTAACCGTCGGCTCATCAAACATATCACGAGTTAACCACCGACATGAAATGCTTGTTTATCATCAACAAGCTACCGCTCGCATCATCTCTACTCGATGATACGACTAGGTCTATAGGTACATTACATCTGCATGGACGCAATTTAATACCCACTGGTTTCTTTCCCAAAACGTTTACATATTTTTATCCAGTAATAACTTCATCGGAATGGTAAAAAAAGTACCTTTTAGCTAAAATGATGCCTGTACTATCCTGTAGGTACGAGTTAATAATTGAGAAACATCTGTTACCGCATTTCTGAACTGATGTTGTAGCCTATACACTTCTTAATGGTGGTCATTTTTTTTTTTCAACGCCAAATTACCGTATAGAATATTCTTGTGTTGATTCGTCTTGGCATTTTATTGTGTGAAGTTGTGTTTGTTTTTCATTTTCATTTTTATGAATTTTTTTTACCGTTTTTTTTTTTTTTTTTTACATAAGGAACCGTGGACTACGATAATTTTGTTTTCGTGACTTATCATTTTATATGGAAATACGGCTCTCTATGAAAAGAAGAGCACGAGACTGAACGTATATAATTGGTTATTGTTATTTGATAGCTTGGTTTTTAAAAAAGGGGTTGCTTCGGTGATAAGACAAGAGGCCTTTGAAATTATAACCTTATATCCTTGTGGCTATAGGTACTTGTAGGTTTTTGTTTTTAATACTTATACATTAAGGGGTTGAAATACTATGTACATATGTATTTTTATATATAGCTATACTCGTGGCACGTGCATATGTAATATATTATCACCTGCTTCCTCACATTATCAGATAAATATTATCATGCGCGCGTGTGGTATGTATACTTGTATGTACTTTCGGAGGTAGAAAAAAAAAAACAAGAAAACAAGCATACCGTAATGGGTTGCTTTTTGAACGTGATTTTCGTAAAGTAAAGATTGATACTCGAATTGTTCATTCATGTAAAAATAAGGAACAGTGGTAGAGGTACACGTAGATATCGCAGTAAATAGCTGAAACCCCCTAAAAGGCATATCAAAACCCCCTACTAAATCTACATACAAAATTTCAATCCCCTAGCTCAACTTGAAGAGGAAATATGCTTGGAGCAAACACAAAAAATAAGAAAAATCCAGCCAAAAATTTCGTTTTGAGGGTGTGCGGATGCAATGGGGTTCAAAAGTCGAAACACAACTAAATCTACATATGAGATTTCAACCTCTTATTTCAATTCGGAGAGGACATATGCGTGAAGCAAACCTTGAAAAATAAGAAAAACCTTCCAAAAAACTACATTTTTGGGGTTGTGAGGCGATGGAGTTGGGCTGAAAAATTGAAATCATCAAAAAGCACATCTATTACTTCTATTAAATCATGTATCAAATTTTGACTTCCCAGCTCGATTTGGAAGGGGGGAGGGTGTATGTGAGAAACAAACTTTAAAAATAAGAAAAACCACCTAAAACACCATTTTCTCGAGGATCTGAGGGGATAGAATGGGACTCAAAAGTCGAAACCAGCAAAAGACATGTCTGGAACTTCCACTAAATGTACAAAACAAATTTCAATCCCCCTAGCTGAATGTAGAGCTGCGATATGTGTGGAAGAAAGTTGAAAAATAAAGAGAAACTTACCAAAAAACTAGATTTTTGTAGCTGTGAGGGGGTGGAATAGGGCTGAAATGATAAAATTCCTAAAAAGGACATCTAGTACCCTGTTAAATCTACGTACCAAATTTCAACACTCTATCTCAATTTGGAGGGGAGATGTGTGACAAACTAACATAAAAAATAAGAAAAACCACACAAAAAACTACTCTTTTTGAGGATGTAAGGGGGCAGAATGGGACTCAAAAAACATATTTGGAACATCTACCAAATCCATATTACAAATTTCAACTCCCTACCTCAATTTAGAAGGGAGATGTGTGAAGAAGAAAAGTCGAAAAATAAGATAAACCTACCAAAAAATTAATTTATGTGATTTTGAGGGGGAGGAGGGGGATGTGGAATAAGATTGAAAAGTTGAAATCTCCAAAAAACACATCTAGCGTCTTACTATGCATCAAATGTCAACCCCCTACCTCAATTACAAGGGAAAATAATAAGAAAAATCCTCCAAAAACCACTTTTTCGAGGCTGTGAGAAGATTCAAAGGGGTTCCAAAATCGAAACCCACAAAAGGCATATCTAGAAATCCGATTAAATTTACATACTTAATGTTAATCTTCTGTCTCAATTTGAAGGATACGTATGCGAGGAGCGAACACAAAACAAAAAAATGAGAAAAGTTGCTCAAAAACCTCTTTTTTGATGTTGCCATAAGGTGCAATGGGGTTCAAAAGTCGAAACCCACGAATGGCATATCTAAAACGCTGATTAAATCTGTACACCAAATTTCAACTCTTTACCACAATTTGCAGAGGAGATATTCGAGGAACAAACTGAAAAAAACACCGAATAACCGCTTCTTCGGAGTTGTGTGGGGTTCAATGGGGTTCGAAAGTCTAAACCCACAGGTGGCACATCTAGAACCCCTACTAAATCAACACACCAAATTTCAACTCCTTACCACCATATGAAGAGGGAGAGGGGCTATTCGAGGAACAAACTTAAAAAAAAAACGTCGAAATAACCGCTTCTTCGGAGTTGTATGGGGATTCAATGAGGATCAAAATTCGAAACCCACAAAAGGCATACCTAGAACCCCTATTTAATTTGCATACCTTATTTCAACTCACTACCAGTATTTGGGTGGGGGCGGGGGGAGGGAATACACGAGGAGCAACCGCAAAAGATAAGAAAAATCGCCCAAAACCCACTTTTTTCAGGCTGTAAGGAGATTTAATGGCGTTTAAAAATCTAAACCCACAGATGGCACATCTAGAACCCCTACTAAATCAACATACCAAATTTCAACTCCGTAACTCAAACGAGGAATAAACTCAAAATAACATTCAAGTATCCACTTTTTCGGAGTTTGTAAGAGGGTTCAATAAGGTTCAAAAGTCGAAACCCACAAACGGTACATATATCTATGAAATTTCAACCCTAACTTCAATGTAGTGGCGAGATGGGGGGTGAAAAAGGCCTACTTTCATCGTTCAGAAGGGAGAAACCCCATCGTATTACCCCTCTTAATTGACCTGAGAAGTTGATCTTTTGAATATGTTGTAATAACTTAGGATTCTCTATCAGTTGGTTTAAAAATAAACGATTTTTGAAATTTTTTTCCCCTCCACATCCCTTTCTCACAAGTTTGTATATAGCTAAACTTTGGATCAAGGTTATCCGCAATCAAAATTTTCAAATCTGTTGCTAATCCAAGCCTACTTTGGCTGGGGTCGAGCTGAGCGAAGAATTTTCACTTTCGAAAATAAATAAAATTAAAAAATTAAATGAGAAGAATTTAATATCTAACATGGCCATAAATGATCTCAGTGGTCTTCTAGGACCCTAAAACGGATATCTTTGATAGTACTCACCCTCCCCTCGCTCCCTTCCCCTCATAACGGTAAGTCGATAGTCTGTAATAGGCTGGTTTTCATTGACAATATTACGTACCAAATTAGGCTTAAAAAAACATCAACCAAGAAGACGTTTTTTTCAACATTGTATCTCTTTGTGGAAAATACTCGAACCTAGAAGTATACGTTTACGTATACTTCTAGGCGAGAAGAATCATACCGACAAAATATGTGTGCCAAATTGTAATGAATACACACAATGAACGAAACCGAGTAATCTTTTTACGTTGCGTTTTTCCCTATCAAGATTACTGCAATAGCTTCTTGTGTGGTCTTGGTGTATTAGTGGGTTGGTTTGGTATTTGTGGATATTATACAACGTATAGATATATACACAGACACAGACACACATACACACACACATACCGAGAGTAGAAGAGAAAGAGAGTGAGATAGGTTTTCGTATATAGTTTAAGATCTGTTCGTATACAGAAAAGTAAGTTCCTGCCCAACTTAATAACGCGTGTATCACCTAACCATGTAATAATATCAGATAATTATCATCTTGGAATAATAATGAAAAAAAAAAAAAAAGAAAACTTTTGATAGAGATGATTGAACGAACTGCTCTCTTCCTATCTTTTTCTTCGTACTCATGGTTGAGGTCGTTTTTACGTGTGCTATGTGTCATGAGACACCGGTATTAGTCATATACAATAATTTCCTCTTTTTTTTCCATTCTTTTTCGGACAACATGATTGTGGCGTATTTGTGGGCGGTAAAACGATATCGTATATACGAGTAATTGTGAGAAAATACCATTTACCAAAGTTCCAAACAACTCTATTCAATGTATCAAAATGGTAATGCTACGTTCGGTTCGACTGGCTGTAAGATCTTTTGTGCCTAGTTATATGTATTACTTAAGTACATTGTACATACTACATACATAACTTACATATGTAAGGAGATACATATGTACATGTATATCTACACATACTCTTTTGTACGCGTGTTCTGGGTTACGAGAGCTCTTTTTTTTATTTATTTATTATCATTTTTTTTTTTTTTTTAGTATACTTGTGTGGTATTGTATAAGTAGGTAGGTAGGTATATGTATGTATATGACGAGGGGCGTTGGTAAATTAACATTTTTTTTTCTTACGTTTTCACCTTATATATGTATGTATATGTACTCACTTATATACTGCTATCGTATACTTAATTAAATAAGGATGTGTTTGTTTGTCTGTGCTCTGCAATATGTGTATGGAGGAGTTAGTACGGTACATTGAAGTATAGACATGATAATACTACGTGTGAAATTTCTACATAGTTGTGTATTTTTTGCACTCGACCGCAACGTTGAGCTGTTAAAAGATGGGTGGTATTTCGTGTATTCAAGGAGGTGATAAATTTTTAATTGCAGGTGGTCATAAGAGTTTGGGAATATGAGTGAAGTGTTAGTGTAAGGCGGTAATTTTCCAAGGACGTGGACGATGAAAATTTAGCTGTAATATATTTTTTTTTTCTGATCAATATTGTTACTCGTAGAAGACGTATTTTTAAAGGTCGAATTGGTGAGAGTCTTTGTGCATCAAAAATTGCAAAAAATATCTAATCAACTAAGGTGTTCCAGTTTTTTTTTTTGAAAAGTTGGTGGAAAGGGAAGAAGACGTCACATGAACTTGGTAAAAAGAGTATATTCTGGTGACGTTGGTGGATGAGCTTTTGGCTGAGATTTAAGCCATCTTTCATTCATTTTTCTCGCTTTTGACGTTATTTTTCTATTAAAATATTCAACCGTTTATACATATACATACTTTTGCACTTTTGATAATTCGCTTTAACATTTCAAAAATAGTCTTGTTTTAATGGTACCTCCCTGCTTACATATGTGGCGAGAAATTGAATTTCGAAAATTTGAGTAAAATTAATGGAAAAAGGATTTTTTTAATTCGAGCATTTCGAAGTCTTATATCAAAGGTAATAAAAACGAATAAGTTCGTATCAAAAAAGAAATGGTAATTGAGCCATAATAAACCTAGAAGATTATTTTTTTTAGAGAAATAAATATTTCTCGAACCAGGTTATACTTTCAAAAATCGGGAAATGAGAAATTACTTGACTTTCTCAAGGTGGTAAGAAAGCCTTATGAAAATAGTACATCGTGAGGTTATCTACAGCTCAGTGCTGAAAAATTCTAAACTATTCTAGATTCAAAGAGACATACTCTAACTGATTTGGAATGTCGAAAATAAGATGTCCGCCGACTTTAAGCTTTTTAACCTCGATGAGTGAAATATGTGTGTATTTTTAAATTATTTGCAGGAAAATGTGGATTAGAACTGAAAAGTTACGAATTTCGGAAAATTGTGCTTTAATTGATCAAACAGGTCACCAATATGGGTATTTCGAGATTTTAAATGTTGATGTTCGTGTATGTACCATTTTTATGAACTGTTCTCCAGCATTGGAATAATTCAAAATTTCCTGAAGGCTACAAAACGTCTCTTAAACTGCTTTCAATCGATTTGACAGGTTGAAAGCTAGAGTATGTGTCAAATTTCAGCGTTTTTCGTTGATCAGATCAAATTTTCATGATTTACAGAACGATGTGATAATTTTGAAATTTGAAAAATTCTCCAAAATTCTAGAAATACACTTCAGGACTTGAAATTTTGGAAATGGAGTTCTTTTACTATGTATTTTCAATTTATCCATGTATTGGCTCGAAATTTTGCTTTGATTTGGGATACTTCTTTTATTAATTATAAAAAAGTAGTGAAAAACGTGTTTTTTTTTGTTATGATTTTTTTTTGAGCACGTTTCACTCAATCTCGGAGCCCTAAAAAAATATATGTGATAGATGACCACCTAAAAAAGATAATAAACAAATTTCCACCTATAAGCCCCCCCCCTCCAAAAAATTTTTGTTTAATTTCAACATAAAAAAATTGGGAAAATATGAACCGAAAATTAAAAAAAAAAACTTATACGTAGTACTCAGCAAGATGTATAATCTGTGAAAATTTCGACATTTGGGTGACGATAATTCCTGAAGGTGCGGCTATAGGAGATCAAACATTTTTTTTGGGATGTTTTCAGACCATAAGTAACATTTTGGCCGATTCTGGGCCAAGGGCCGTTTTCGACCCTTATTATAAAAGACTGTTTGCCTGAAAATGGTTTCGAGAAATGGCAAATCAAAATCACAAAAATTTCAATACTTCAATGAGTTAAGATCTAAAAATTAGTTATTTTTTGTCCTAAGAAATTGTAAAACACCTATATTTTCTTATTTGATGAAAAGAAAGTTATCATAATTACTAATGGTATAATTTTTCTTTGGCTTTTCACTAATAAAAAATTCAAAATACACGATTTTTTTCATTTCTATGCATGATTTTGTAATCTCCCTCCCCCCTTCCCACGTAGGAAAAAAGTGATCAATTTTTTCCAGTTTGAAGATGTTTTATTGTGGCACATTGATAGTAAAACAATCGAAAAAAAATGATTTTCAATTTCCATGGAAAGGTTTTTTTTTTTTTAATCTCAGATAAGAATAGGCGAAAAGTCCTTGATATCAGATTTTCAAAGTTTTCACAAAACAACATTCGGGATCCCTAGAAAAAAATTTCCTCCATCCGAACCGCCTCCATCATAATTTTGATAAAAAATTCTATGATTTTAATTCAGATGTTTAGAGTGATGATGGGTCTATCAACATAAATTTTTCATACCTTGGGAGGGCGAGCGAGTCCTGAAAGCTGTGGCGGCGGCTGATAACCCAGGGGGGGAGGGGTACATGAAATTTTTTCACCAAATTATGTATTTTGACGAGTACAATTTTTTCAATTTTTCAATTTTTTTCAGAATGGTCAATACGCTGAAAATGAATAGCAGTAAAGTTGTTTAGCGTGAAATTTTGTATCATTTTATGCCGTTATAATTTCGTCTAAAGAACGTAATTGCAAAATTGTGAACATCAGCACATGGTGGGGGTGGGGGGGGGGGAAAATGGTCGAAATTTGATGGTGGGGGTGGGGGGGGGGGGTAAATGGTCGAAATTTGAACTACAGATTTGAACGAAAAATGAATATCGGATTCGTATTCAGGGTATCGGAATTAGTCGAAAAACTTTCTTTTCTTAATTTTTCAACCCATTTTCAACGTAAGAAAAAATTGCAATTTTGTTCGAAAAAGTCAGTTTTAAGTATTGCGACAACTATCATATTGATACCAAACAACAATTTATAACGAGAGAGTTTTAAAATTTGACATATTTTTTATAATTGTCGATATAAAACCGTAGGAAAGTCGCATCGAACTTTCGCAGCTCCGTTTCAAGGCTCAGGGGCACCTCTCCTCTAAATTTGGGGCAATACGTAGGTGGGTAATGTAGGTGTCATTTTCGTTTTCGCATAAATCAAGCCCGCGTTGAATACGATGATGAAGTCACATTCACAATTTGATCCTCCGAATTGGATAAAATTTCCTAGTATGAGCATATCTTTATGATGATTTTTGACTAAAAAATATGCCTTCGGTTATAGGGATAAAGAAGAGTGATGTGGAAGGTATTTCTCAAACAATGTTCTGCGATAATTTTCGAAATTAAATTTCGACGGGAAAACCGACGTTGGTCTTGTTTTGAAAATAAAATCAATTTAATTATTGTTGAAATAAAACAATTTACTCACCAACTTCTATACCTATCTCTATCATTATCATTTCTTTTATACGAATTATTTAACGTAAACATATGGCAATTTGGTAACCGTGAGTAACGATACCAAAATACCGAATAAATTGTCATTTTCGAAAATGGTCTCCACAAAGGTATCAGAATAAATACCTTTTACATATGCGAGTAGGTAAGTGCTACACAACGCCCGAAAGTATTGGAAAATGTTTATCTAGGTATACGTACAAATAAATATCCATCTGTCTGTGTACGAAGGAATGAGGTCGTTTTTATTTATAGGGTCGTTAAAATTTAATGCGTCAAACAAACACCTTATAGTTGGCTTAAAGTCATTACCTTGTAAGCAATTGTGATAATTTTTTATCGAACATTTTAGACTTGGCTGTTTTTATCGAATTAATTAAAATCAGACAACCGTTCTGGTATCGTCTTCAGGGTCCAGGTTGGACTTGGGAGCAACTCGCTGATGATTTTTTTTTTTTTTTACGAGTTCATCGTATACCACTATACCTTTTTTTTTCCCCCTTTCAATTAACAATTCAACTTCGTTAATACGTAAATGAATCGATGATGCGGAGGAAGAAGAAGAAGAAGAAGAAGAAGAAGGAAAAAAATCTGTACAAATTAAACGATGTTATCGATAAAAATGAAGGGAAAAAACATCACGGTATGTCGTGTCGGTTAGAAAAAAAAAAAAAAAAAAGCATTATAGAAAAAACTGTGGCGCCTGTAATTTCGAAGTACGATACAGCGGCTCTTATGTTTTTGCTGCACAGTGCAGTGTACACCGGAAAAAAAGTAGTTATTGTCTGCATTAGGAAGTTTTAATTTAATACAAGGCAGAAGGGAATATACCTACTTGTAAGTTGTACCTCGTTATGATTCGATTGGCAAATGAATGAAAAAAATAAAAATAAAAAAAAATCATAAAGTATTTGAAAAAGTTCCATATTTATGCGATTTTTTTTCCTTTATATTTTACTCTAGTTTGTGAAGCGTGTATTGTGCCGGCCGGCCGGCCGGTCAGCCGGCCGGATGCACAATGGAAGTAAAAAGAAACACACGATTATCGGTAATTTTTTTAATGCGCGAAAGGCTGCACAAGTTCACTTCACAGATATAATGCAAGAACACCCTGACCTATACAGTCTGTATACTCTGAAGACTAGTATGAAATACCAAAGCGTTTTAAAACAGGTTCGTCTTGATTTCGGACTAGGTTTGCTCTTCGATGGTTGCTCTCTGTTCTGGTTGAACATTAGTTCCACATAATGTCCAGTTAAAGAACCGCTAGACGGCTGGAAAAAAATACAAAAAAAAAAAAAGAAGAAAAAACTCGTGTACATATGCGCAGACTACAAAGTAAAAGTACCGCGTGGGGTTTTGCAGAATTATGCTCGAGCATGTGCACTGCAATGCAGTTGTCAGACCAATGGACAAAGCCAGTACTTCGTATCGCCTTTAAATGACACTAAACTCCAGTTTTGTTTCGAGCGGATCAAATGCCAACGAGATAGGAAATTATCATCGATATATAGGAAAATTATTCAGCTTCGGATGAAGTTACAAATTTTCCAAGGATTGGTACCTATTTTCTAATTTTTAGACTGATTTTCTGTGTCATATTGTCAATGCAAAACCTGGCTATTACAGTGTATCGACGTACAGCGGGTAATATCAACAAAATCCGTTTTCGGGTCCTACAAGACCATTACGACCATTTTTGACGATGTCAGATACCTATTTTTATTTTTTCATTTTTTTGCCCCGAAGACTAAAATTATTTACTCTGCTCAATAGCGACTAAAATCGCTCTTATTGGGTCCATAAGCTCAGTTTGGCGGCGAAATAGATATATATGAGCGGGGATGAACTTGGGCCAAAATTCAGTTATGCCTAAATTTAGGGTGGTGGATGCTAAGGGGTCAAAATCGCAGAAAATGTTCCTTTTTGAGCTGATCAGTAGACGATCCATAGTTGTATAACATATCCAAAAATCAACTTATCAAGTCAAGTAGGAGGAGAGATGTGAGGGTTATCCCCCTTTTGGCCTTAGAAAAAAGGCTCATAGTTCCCAATCGTCCCACCAAATTGATCTATGAAGTTGAAATTTAGCGTGCACATTCATTTGGCACCCTAGATGTGCCATTTGAGGGTTCTGACTTTCTAGCTCCATTGCACCCCCTCACAGCCTCAAAAAAGCAGTTTTTTGATAGGCTTTTCTCATTTTTTGAGTTCGTTACTCACGTAACTCCCCTCCAAAATGGGCTACCAACTGGAAATTAGCTATGCGCATTTGGTCCAAATGTGCCTTTTAGGAGACTGGACTTTTCAGCCTCATCGCATCCCCTCACAGCCCTGAATATGTGTCGATTTTTCTAATTTTTGGAGTTTATTACTCGCATAACTCCCCTTCAAATTGAGCTAGGAGGTTGAAATTCGGTATGTAGATTTAGTATAGGTTTTATTTGAGATGTGTCTTCGTGTCTTTTAGTTATGTCAACTTTCTACCCCTCCCCCCTCCTCCTCCAAATTTGAGCATAACGGAATCCTGATCCAAAGTCATCTCCACCCAAAAATATCGAATTCGCTGCCAACGTAAGCCTATCGTCTGAGTTTGACCGATTTTGGTCGTTATCAAGTTGCGCAAGTGATTTTTATTTTCGGAGCGAAAAAAATAAAATGTAAAAGAAATGAACTGACATCGCCAAAAATGGTCTCAATGGTTTTCTAGGACGCCAAAACTGATTTCATTGATACTCGTCCTTCCAATCAACGTAGATCGATCGTTTGTTATGGCCTAGCTTTCATTGGCAGTCTGATATAGAAAACCTGGCTGGCCTCCTGTGTCAATTAGGAGATAAGATATACAAGTTTTCCCTTTTTTTGGCTTTCAGTAAAGTCGTTTTCATGTAGCCCCCCGTCCCCTCTCTAATGGAACGGATATAACGGGCTTAAATTTAGCATGTTGATTTAGTAAGTATCTTGGACATAT
This sequence comes from Ferrisia virgata, assembly GCA_900060175.1. Classification (NCBI taxonomy): domain Eukaryota; kingdom Metazoa; phylum Arthropoda; class Insecta; order Hemiptera; family Pseudococcidae; genus Ferrisia; species Ferrisia virgata. Next base: position 2,996 of record FIZR01021378.1, on the reverse strand, counting down.
TTTTCAAGAGTTTTAACATTTCAACCCTATTGAACCTCCTCCTCTTTTCTCCCAGGCTTACAAAAATTGGTTATGGTGGTTGGGTTCAGTTTTTCCATTTTTGAGTCTGTTCTGCAAATATATCTCTTCTAAATTATGCTAGAAGGGGGGGGGTTGAAAATTTCGAATTTTCAGACCCATAGTACTCGCTTCGCAGCTTCAAACAAGTGGTTTTCTGTGTGGTTTTTGTTATTTTTTGAGTTTATTCTATACATTCGTTCACTTCAAATTTAACTAGAGGAGTATTTTACATTTTGCAAAATTAAAAAAAATTTTCGGTGTGATTGATGGTCTTTTTTGTAGCGTTGAAAAACATTCTTATTTGATCAGAAATTGACGTTTGACAAAGGAAACAAAACATTTTTTGAGAGCTGTAAAGAGGATCACCACTCAAAAAAAAAAAAAAAAACTCGAAACAATTCTAGAAAGTATAAAATACTTCCAACAACACGAGAAATTTTCTTTGAGCTGCCAAATCAAAAAGAGGGGCCCTAAGCGCTTCCCCAAGTTTTCAAATTCCATTTCAAAGCCATATTTAGGGTTCAAAAAATTTGAAAAAGTTTTATAACACTCTCCCTACGTACTTCCACTTTCATACCAAGTTTGAAGAAAAAAAACTTGTAACAGGAGGGGGAGGGGGATAAATTGTAGTGTATCGAAAAAATCAACTATTGTTGAAGTAGTTTCTGTATTCGTTGTAACCTTTTCTGACATAAATGGAAGACCGTTGGCTAGAAGTGAAAAATCGCCCCAATATCACACCCCAACTCCCATTTTTGGTATAAAGGGTGAGTTGTTGATATTGGTATAGTTTTCAGATAAGTTGAATATCCTAAATATGAATATGAACTAGGAGCCCTTAGGCTCCCCTGTAGGCCGTAATGAAGGAGCTTTATCCCCAAACTGAATTTTTGGATTGTATGTGTCGTTTTCACATGAGTTGAGCCTCTCGAATACCAAGCCCGTAGCGGAGAGGGGTGGTTGAATAAAATGAATTTTCAAACCTCTATAGTCTTTGCTCCGAACTCAATAAAGGTACATGGATTTTTTTCTCTTAAAACGCGTATTTTTAGCCTGATTTTCTATGTCATGTTGTCAATGAAAACCTGGCTATTACAGTCCATCGACCAGCGGGGGAGGGGGGAGAAATCAATAAAATCCGTTCTGGGATCCTTGAAGACCATTTAAGATGATTTTTAGCCATGTCATATATTTATTTTTATTGTTTTCCGCTCGATACCGACCAAAATCGCTCCAATTCGGTCACTCGATTCAATTTGGCGGCGGATTAGATATATATGAGTGGGGATGAACTTGGGTCAAAATTCAGTTACGCATCAATTTGCGGGAGGGGGTATTGAGGGGTCAAAAACGCAAAAATTTCTTCTGTTCGAACCAATTGATAGGGAACCAAAAGTTGTATAACATATCCAAAAATCAACCTCCCAAGTCAATTTGGAGGGGAGATATGGGGGAAGGGTTCCACGTTTTTGGTCCTGAAAAAAGGCTGTTCCTTCCCTATCCTCCCACCAAATTGAGCTAGGAAGTTGAAATTTGGTATGTACATTCAGTTGGGACCCTAGATGTACCTTCTGAGAGTTCCAACTTTTTCTTAGCTCTATTGCTCCTCCTCACAGATCCAAAGAAGTAGTTTTTTGATATGGTTTTCTCATTTTTTGAGTTTCTTGAGTTTGTTCTTCACTTAACTTCTTTCCGAATTAAACCAGGAACTTGAAATTAGGTATGTACATTTATTGGGGGTCCTAGATGTGCTTTTTGGTGGTCTCGACTTTTCAGTCCCATTGCACCCCCCCTTACAGTTCTAAATATGTGGGGTTTTGGTCGATTTTTCTAATTTTTAGAGTTTACATCTCGCATAAGTCCCTTCCAAATTTTCAATTCTCACGATTGCAATATGTCACCCAAAAATCTGGTTGAAAAAGCACCGCAAATTGATGATTTGTTTTTGATTTTTATGTATACTTTCTACCTCAAGAATCGCTCAACTTTTTCAAGGTTTTGTCATTGTTTGCAAGAACGAAGTATTAGAGCGCATCAATTTAAAAAATGTTTAATAATTCAAACAAACAGTTGACTAGTTAAAAAATTTCGATCTAAAGATTTCAGGATAACGAGATATATTGTTCATCTAGATAGACTTTTTTTTTCATAAAACGACGATACACGACTAGGGGCTCCCTATAGACAGGAAGCTTTTCCAATAAAAGTTTTCTCTTTCAATCTGTCCTTTATATCAAGATAATACTACAAATTACCATCAATTGACGAAAAAATTGGTGAGCTGTTTCGTAATATGTACACTGTGTGTATGGTTTACGGTACCTACTACCTTTTAGAAGGGTAGAAATCCACGTCCTTCGTCAGGGTTTAGTAGACTTCCTGCTGGTAAAACCTGGACCACCCGCTGTCATTAAACGTCTATATAAACTCGTCGTTATCCTTATATGATTATCACTTCGTATATTAATCAGCGTAGCGCGAGGTTGAAGTTTTTTGTCCCCCCTCCCCCCCTTTATAGGTACCTCTGTACTGCTGTACCTAAACCTACCTAGTCTCGACTCGTTCGGTATAAAATGATAACGATAAGCGTGTGCATCATTGATAACGTGTGCGTGTCCGCGTGTGTATTAGATTTGTTGGTAAGAGAAAATTTCTTACGTACCTATATTTTATGGTCTTAGCTGCTGGAATTTTCGCAACGCGGGGTATCTATCTAACCAGCGCAATTGCTCGTACAGAATTGATCATTTTTTTCCCTACTCTTTGACCAGTTTAATTTATGTATATTCGGACGTTTTCAACTTTTCGTGTATGTGTCATTTATGTAGTCGCGGCATTCCAAGTTGTACCTACCTACCTATGCATGTGTGTTTGTTTTTTTTCTTTTTTTTTTTTTTTTTTTTTTTTTTTTTTTTTTTTTTTTTCAAGAAAAAAAA
>FIZR01021373.1:0-14088 GCA_900060175.1 Ferrisia virgata | reverse complement strand
ATAGTATTTTTAATGATGAATTCAGATTTGTATTAGTTTTTAATCTTCAAATGATTGCAAGACAAATATTTTTAATTTATAAGTACTTCTTCAAGTTTTACTGAACATATTGTTAGACGTACAAAAAAGTTTCAACCTGTGTCAGAGTTCGTTCTATGCAGATTTGTTGACTATGTTATGGACTTTCACATACCAGTTTCACTTTTTGCAACTATTTGCACGCTTGCTCAAAATTTGCCATAATTTGATTAAAAAGGTGCACGAAAATCTAAAATGTGTTCCTGCGAAACAATAATATTCAGATTTTGAATGTGGAGGATACAAGAAATCAATTATACGATTTTGTGATATTATTACATATGTTGGAAGTTTTTGTCAAGTATTTCTGTAATTGTTGAATTTTTGCTCAATTTCAGCATTTTTTTTTCAAACTAGAATAAACACATTGGTACTTATTATATCAATAATGTACTTCTTTTCAGAATACACTTCAATTTTTTTAGAAATATGTCTAAAACAAACAATACTGGTCAAAAAACATGTACATTGGATACCCAAAATGACAATTTATTGAAATTTGAGTTTTGCTACCCCACCCTGGAATGCACTTCACTTTTTTGAGAAAATGATGTTAAATGTGAACTGTGGGGGTCAAAAAACATATATTTAGACACCCAACACAATAATTTGATGAAATTGGAGTTTAACCCTCCCCCTAAGTACACTTCACATTTTTGAGAAAATAATTTCAAAAATGAACTGTCTTAGTCAAAAAACATATATTTAGACACCCAACATGACAATTTCATAAAATTTGAGATTTGTTCCTCCTCCCTTGGGCCCCTAATGGTCGGTGCGTCAAAAAATATGAAAATTGAATTCAGCACTGTCAAAAATCCCCATTAAGACAACTTTCAGAATTTTGACGTGATGAAATTTTTTCAGGCCCATTGTGCAGTGAGGTTACAATTGTTGCAAAGTGACTTCAAAATTATGTGGTAAAAATTTTAGCTTTCCTACTCAATTTTTTCAATCTGCAAAACTGACTCAAGGTTCAAAAATTTTTTTAAAATTGAAAAAATTGTTTTAAAAAAAATGTTATTAAAAATGAAATTATTATACTTATTTAAACTCAAAATAATCGTTGGTAGCAAGTTTGCTCCATAACCCATATTTTCAAAGATTTTTTTTTTTTAATGTCACATTTTGCGTTTTTCCAAGATTTTTTGAAAAATATGACTGAAACGTTTTTGAAAAATATCCCCATGAAATGAAAGTAGGGCATCCATTTTAGATGGTTAAATGCATTATTTCAATTTTACCTCCCATAGCCGAATTGGTGTTGAATCAGAAGAGAATATCAAATAATCTAGAGTTATTAAGTTTGCTGAAAGAGAATTGAGCCCGTGTGTCTACGAACGTTGGCCGCTGGCTCTCGCGACGCGACAGAAACATTACGCGGAACATCACGTTAGTGCATAATACGCCCTTTTTAAACTCATTTTAAAGCATTTCAACGATTTTTGAAAAAAATATATAATAACTTTTTTTACTGAAAATTTAATCAGCTACATTTTTTAATTCAACTTTTTTTCTCTATCGCGTTTAGGAACAAAGTTAGGCAAAGTTATTGGTAAGAAACCAGTTTTTGGGGCAGAAATGGATATTTTGAGGGCAAAGCACCAGTCCGGTTTTTGCTGATTTTGCATATGTTGTTTAGCGGGCGGTGTACTACAGTCCTATGAAAAAAAATTTTGGCCATCAACTTTTCGATTATTTCGTCACTTTTTGTGCTAATTTGACTGGATTATATTCCGTTTCAATCATTTTGTTTCTTGCATGTCCTAGCTTTATGAATATAATTTGAATTAGTAAAATACCAGTTGACAAAAAACTCTTCGCCGAACCGTAAGAGGGATATTTTTCATTAACTTGAAAACAATAAAGAGTAGTTATAAAAAAAAAATTATCAAATGGGTTTAGGCTAAAGGGCGCGTATGTAGTGTACCAAGCCGTTGAAAGAAAAAATATAGCAGTACGACTGAAAATGGTTATAAATAATTTAAATATAATTAACGTCGCTGTGCAAGACACACACACACCCACACATATATATATAATAACAAGAATGACAGCTGTTGTAGTATTTAAACAAAACTGCGAGTAATTCGGAAAACATTTACGTATTAAATTTGAATTTAAATCAACGCGATAAGCAGTAGAGGAAATTTACAATGTGGAATGATTCGCTCGTATGTGTATAACTATAAACGTTTACGTACATTACATATACAAGGGCTCGAAAATTCTTTACGTCGCGTCGGCTGTAAGTATTATCAACTTGAGCAACAATCAAGCTGAACATAGCGACGTTTTCAATATTGCGTGAATAGTTTTGCCAGCGAAAACGTGCTCAATAGGTGTTAAATATTCACTTATTGTACACCACTTCTTTCTTAATTATTTGTACACGTTCGTTGATCGCATTTCCCAAATAGTTCAACCGAAATGAACATTTTGTCTAGAATGTGACGTCATATACACACGTCTTACTATATACTTGTCATTTATTCGTTAATTTGATAAATATCTGTTTTTAATTTGTCTGTAAAATCAAGGTGGTTGACTTCACGAGATAAAAATTTATATTTGTAAAGTATTTATATGATGGGGATAGACATGTACTAAGCAGGTACAAGTATCACTCGGTACCGATGCATATTTTCAAAGGAAAGTGAAAAGCACTCGTAATAGGTAGGTTGCTAAAGCTATGTAGCTATGTAGGTATGTAGGTATGTAGGTACTTCACTTACTCAACCCTGACGAATCGTGATTAGCACTCCAACACTTGTGTTTCCAACGCATCCTACGTTATTTTCATTTCATCTTCTTGTTGTTAGAATGCTTCAAATAAACCTGTAACATTGAATTTTGCTGCATTAGTATGTCTGCTTTGTTTCGTGCGTTTTTATCAAACAATGTGTGATTTTGGTGGTGGTTTAGATATATATGATTGGAGATGACCTTGGATCAAAATTCAGTTGTATCCAGAAGCTAAAACCCAAAAAGTTGTTCCTTTTTAATTCTAGGTCAATGAGGAGGGAAGATATAGGGGTTTTTCTCCCTTTTGACCTTGAACAAGGGCTGTTCCTTCCCTATCTCCCCTATCTTCCCTCTGAATAGAGCTAGGAAGTTAAAAGTTGGTATGTAGACTTGAAGAGGCTATAGATGTGCCTTTTTATGATTTAGACTTTTCAGTCTCATTGCACCCCGTCACAGCTCCAAAAAGTTTATTTTTTGGTCGATCTTTCTTAATTTTTGAGTTTGTTCCTCGCACAGCTCCACTCTACATTGTGCTAGGAAGTTGAAATTTGATATTCAGATTTAATACAGGTCCTAGATACGCCTTTTGGTAGTGTTGACTTTTTAGCCTCATTGCACCCCTCTACCCTGGCAACTCGGCAACTGATTAAGAAAATTCAATTCATACAGTTATAATATTTCACAAAAATTTGGCTGGAAAGTAATACTTTTTTTCTTTTTCGACGCGAATCTTTCTCTTATAAGTCCAAAAATATGAAAGGTATCAAAAAAAGTAAAATAACTGAATATATTCTCCCTTAAATTTTACCTTGGGCAACAATGTTACTTTTTCAAAAACTTCAACATGAATTCAAAAAAGGGGCGTGCAACATTCTTCTTTGCAGCATTTTATTATGAACCACATTCTCATCGCATTTTTATGTCTACAAATTTTTTCTCAACTACCTGCTGAGAAAATTCAATTCGAAACAAGGCCAGTTTGACCCAAAAGAGGAGTGAGGGACTTACATAAATTTTTTCGCAAGTATTTCATAGTATATTTCCTTTTAACTTCCGGTACAGTATATTGATACCTTACCTATATGCTTTTGATTCAGAAATTGAACGAAACTATAGGCAAAATATTACTTAAAAAACGGGTGGGGGAAGGTGTGTCTTGGAATAATTTCTAAAAATCAACTTCATCACATTAAAATAATTTATAACGCATGTCATATTTGTTTGGAGGAGAGCTTTATACAAAGGCTATAACCTAAAATGAACATGAGGAGTTATACGCTTAAAAATTCAATAAAATTTTTCACCATCTGTAATACAGCTGAGTAGCATGGCCGTATATGTTCAAATTTCAAATATTTTCTATCTCCGAGAGGGGTGATCCAAAAAGTTTGAAATTTTTACTCAAAATACTTACCAAGCAGTGGTATAAGGAGATTTTGGCAGAGAGAGGGGGTCCAAAAATTTTGAAGATGAAAAAAAACACCAACGAAAGTTCCAAGGCAGGAACTGTTTTTGAAAGTTTAATCTCGCCCTTAAGTATAACATACATTTTTTCAAGATGCTGAGGAGGGGGAGAGGGCGTAAAACATGCTCAAATAGATTAAAATCCACATTTTTTGCGTTTTTTTTCCCAACACGTTTAGACTACCCAAGTCAATATTGAAGAGTTAAACCTCTTGAAAAGCACACTATGCATATATTTCTTCGATCCACACATTAAATTTCAATTTACCAGGTCAAATTCAGCGTTTGTGTGCATAAATTGCGATTCTCAATCAATTTTTTCACTCTTAGTCTCCTACTCTTGAAAATTTTTAGCTGACATGAATTTCGATCTAAAGTCATTATCAAACTTATTCTATTATTCTTTATAAAAATTGTAATATGATGGTCTTATGCCTATTCTTTTTTTGTTACAAAACTACATATAAAATTTTACCTACTTATATTTAGTGAATAGCGATTGTCTAATTCAATCCACCATTCCGTTATTACCTATTGGTAAATATAGGTTTAGAGATACGGGGATAAAAGAAATCCGACGTTCATTATTTTTTCTACCAAACAGCTGTTTATTATTTTTACTTTCAGAAAGGCCGGATATGAAATAAAAATCATTAATCACCGGTGTTTTTCTGAGTGGTTCCCTTTTTCGCAAAATATTTACACCAGGGATGGTATTTTAATTCCATTGACTCGTCGCAACAAAGATTATCAATCTTTTGAGATGAAAAAAAAAAAAAAAAAAAAAAAAAAAAAAAAAAAAATGAAAAAAAAACTGAACGAGAATTTCTGTCACCCACATTTAGTTCAACAAATTAGGTCTGCTGGTGGAAATAATAGCGACGAATAAATTCCCGCCGAATGAGGTAATTTCATCTCTCGACGAAATGTTTGTTTTTTAAAAGCTCAAAGTTTGCGGTGTGGGTATTGAATTTTTATTTATTTTTTGCTCTTTTTTCGCCATTTTTTTTATTATTACATCTTTATAATCCGAGTAAAACTGATAAAATATTCTAGCAACGTTTGCCATGGTGATAATGACTGCGTTCATAGGAACGATGTAATACGTATCACAATGTTTTTAGATTAACCGAAAACACTCTTGTTAAAACCTATGGGTTTGCTTTTTTAGATCGGCCATATAATGTAGCGTATTTTTTTTAATAATAATTTTAAACATTACATGGTATTGGCAAGATTGTACACGATGTAATTTATCCCATTTACGAGGTTCCGTTATTTGACGATTTGAACGCTTTTAAAATAATTTATCATAATTTTATCGCAGGCAAATTGCCCAATAAAAATCATCGTTTGAATTTTTATTACATGTATATTCGAGTAAACGAGCGTACATAATATGTTTATATTCAATTTAAGTTTGCTAGGTAAACCGAAACAATGTCGTACTGGGTAATTTTAATACCAGACGCCTAAATGGAAATATCAGCAATTTTTAATGGTGTCTTTTTTTTAGCCTAATTTTCCGAAACAAGGCCCAACTTTTATATTAATATTTGGCGATTTCAGCCGCTCGAGTCATATTCAAAAATTGTTTGGATAATGTTTCGTTGAAAACTGGAATTGTTAAAATTTTCAGAAGCCGATATAGGGGGATTATTTTCCTAGATCAATTAAAACGTCGTAAAATTGATTTCTTTCGACCATTTTGAACTTGAAAATAATCTGATCCCCGTGCTCCTTGTTACAGCTACTGCTTAATTTACCTAGAAAGCTTATATTTGGTGTACAGATCAAGTATGTTTGACGAAGAGATCACATTTTGTGATTTCAACGCTTCATTCTGAAACCAATTTTTAGTTACTTCAGAAAGCTGGAGCTATTTAGCCTGATTTTCTATATCATATTGGCAATGGAAACGAGGCTATTCCAGTCCATCGTCCAACAGCGGTGGTAGGGGGGAAGAGGGTATACCAACAAAATCTGTTTTAGAGTCTTAGAAAGCCATTAAGACAATTCATATATTTATTTTCTTTTTCCCTCGAATATTAAAATCATTTACTCTGCTGCTCGACACCGATCAAAATCGCTCCAATTCGGTCATTCGGCTCAGTTTAGTAAAAGATTAGATATACATGAATGGAGATGACCTTTGGTTAAAATTCAGTTTTACCCAATTTTAGGAAAGGGGTGCTGAGGATCCAAAAACATAAAAATCGTTCTTTTTTACATCAATTGATGGAGAATCCAAAGTTGTATAATATATCTAAAAATCAACCTCCTAAATCAATTAGGAGAGGAGATGTGAGGGGTTTTCCTCTTTTTGACCTTGAAAAAGGGCTGTTTCTCCCCTATCTCCCCACCGAAATGAGAGAGGAAGTTGAAATTTAGCATGTACATTCAGTAGCGGTTTTAGATGTGCGTATTGAGGGTCCCAACTTTCCCCCTCACAGCAAAGAAAATGTAGTTTTTTGGTCAATTTTTCTCATGTTTTGAGTTTTTTGATTTTCTTCCTCGCATAACTCTCCTCCAAATAGAGCTAGGAAGCTGAAATATGGTATGCTCATTTAATAGGGATCGTAGAAATGGCTGTTGGGAGTCTCGACTTTTCAGACCCATTTCACCCACTCAGAGCTCCAAATATGTGGTCGTTTTTTCTTATTTTTTAAATTTGTCTCTCGTATAACTCCCCTCCAAATTGGGCTAGGAAGTTGAAATTAGGTATGAACAATTAGTAAGGACCCTAGATATGCCTTTAGGGGTTTTTGACTTTTTAGCCCCATTGAAACCTTCTTATTCTCAATGCTCACGTCCAATTTACGTATAAAAGCTATAGAATTTAATATTCAAACACTCTCACTCATTTTCACGATACGTTTTTTTCATCGACTTTAATACCATTCCAGATTAACTGAAACAATAAGAAAATTAGACTAAAAATTACCGTATCGCGTTGCTTCGCCTTTTTTTTTCCTTACGTAGATGCCATTTTCATTAAAACCGCTGAAACGATTGTAATTAAGAAATTGTTGAGCACGACTCGGTATCATTTTATCAAAATGGTAACTAGCAAAGCACGCCGCAAGTATGTAAGTTTAATTACAACAAAACAAATAGGTATCACATTGTTTACATTCGTGTTGATAACTTTTTGTATCATTTTCGCGAAACTTGTTTGAAAACAAAAATTATACAAAAAGTTACAGCGTAACTGAAAATCATCGCTGTTCTTGAAAATAACTCGTTAGTAGGCTATGTGAGGTTTCTGCTCTCGTCATTTTTGTTCTGTACAAATTCGCGATGTAGTATAAAGATTTCAAGTACTGCGATTTCCTTCTTTCTTTTCGTTGTACACTTTTGAAAATAACGTTCATCGGCAAAAATCAAAATTTTTCCAACATCTCGACACTTTTGTATCATAGCAAAACCCTTATGTCTCGGTTCCATTCACTTCGAATAAATCAATTTCGCGTGCAAGTTATTGAAAAAGAAAATTTCGTAACGAAACCAACGCCTACATGTTGTTTATTATTTGTAACTAGAAGCAACTTGACATATATCACGAAGACAATTGTCATATTTAAACTCCTTAAGTTACGTAAAATCATCTTTGTACCGGGTGTAATTTATTTCCAAGTAAATTAGTTTGTTTTGAGATGAAAAATTTACAGGATTTAATTCCTTTCTCTTTGTTCGTTTTATTTAAAAATTAGAAACGTCTAAGTCGCTGAAATTTTGTAACCGCGATTAATATAACTTTCGTTCGGATTTTATTAACAAAATAACGCTAATGAAATTTGTAATTTTGTCTGATTTCAGCACTCAGTATCGACCATGTTTTTCGACTAAATTCGTGTCGAGAATTTTAAAACGATCTTATCTAAATGTAAGTAAGTTCTTGAACATTCTAGTAATTTTTACTATCATGTAGTTTATGGTAATGTTTCATTACTCCTGAAATACATAGGATGGACAAATCTTCTTGCATAGATGCAACGTGTATTGTATCAAGTGTAATGTGGAGGCGTTACTACTTACACAAAACTTCCAGTATGCCACGATGGCAACCTTCAGCCTGATTTTCTGTGTCATATTGTAAAAGAAATATAGATTTAACAAACTATCGACCTATTTGGGAGGAGGGAGATGGAGTGTCAATCAAATCTCAGAGCACTTTGTGCTATGCCACATAGCTAATTTCAGCTTGATTTTCTATGTTATATTGTCAATGAAAACCAGGCTATTACAGTCTATCGATCCATGGTGGATGAGTGGAGGAAAATCAACAAAATCCATTTTGGGGTCCTAGAAAACCATTACAACCTTTTTGGCCACGTCAGATATTTATTTTTTATTTATTTTTCCCCAAAACTAAAAATCATTTGTTCAACTCAATACCAACCAAAATCGATTAAATTTGGGCAAATAGGCTTTGATATTCTGGAATGGAAATGACTTCGGGTCAAAATTCTGTTACGCCCAAATTTGGGGTAGGAGGTACTGAGGGGCTAAAACTACAAAAATTGTTCTTTCTTAAGCCAAAGTTGTATAACATATCCAAAAATTAGTCTCCAAGGTCAATAAGGAGGGAAGATATAAGTTTCCCCTTTTTGACCTTGAAAAAAAGCTGTTCCTCTCTTATCTTCCCTCTAAATTGAGCTAGGAGGTTGAAATTTGTATTCTTCCGAAAACTCCACTTAAATTGAGCTGTATGGATTTAGCTTTTTAGCACTTCTTCTTTCACCACTTAAAAACAAAAGCCATGCCATTAATGTTACAATTTTCATGCTTTCAATATTTCATAAAGAAAATAGATTGAAAAATTATCCCAAAACAACACTTTTTTTTTCTTTGTGTTTGATGGGGGAAAAAATGGAGGGACACTTTCTTAACACCAAAAATTTCAATAAAGCTTTAGTTATCATCAATGTTTTCTAAATTAACAAAAAGAAAAGTTTAACCAAGTGACACATCCTAGTTTCAAGTAAAGTAAATGGAGAGACTTTCATGAAAAAAATAAAAAAGCTACAACGACAAAGTTTTTAAAATTTACACTTATACAGCAAACACAACACAATACTCTCGAACATAAATACATCACGATTGTTTATAAACTTGGAGATGAAATAAATTCAAAAAAATTAAAATTTTTTCTTACGACTATTTCAAGTTGATTTATACATTTTACCATCTAGTTTGGTACATTTCTGTCATTTTGTCGTTTGTCTATATTCGCGTTGGCGTTGAAAGTTTTAAAATCATATTTTAAAGTAGAATAAGCATCATATCGTTTGTGAAATTTCATGTTGAATAAGAAGAAATACCCAAGAAGTAAAAAATGAAGTAAAAAAGGAAAAGAACAGGGAAAGGATTATTTGCAAAATACACTAGCTTGTTACGATTCTTGAATGGAAAATCATATTAAGTATCGCATCATTCTATAAGAATGTTTTTCTTTATAATAAATGCTTATGAAATAAGAAAAAAAAGAAAAAGGTAAATAAGCTTTAGAAAAGAATACCTCGCTATGTAATGTAAGTATATCTCCAGATACGTATTAAGGTATCTACTACAAATGATACCCTACTTATAACAAAGGCAGATTTTATCTTTTGTTATTAAATTTTCTTTTATCGAATAACAACATTTCGGTTACACTTATTACAAATTTTTTTTTTCGAAAAAGAAATACGACGTACAGTAAATATGTTTTTATCAGGTGGCAGTTGAATCAAGATTTTTATCTGATAATCTTCATTAATCACGAATAGAAAAAGTAGATACTCGCTAGATGTACACAAAGGTATTCTTTGAATTAAAACGCGATTAGAAATTTTTCTAGATTCTATGTCTTATTTTCTCAATCATGTTGTGAAATGAAACCAGGTTATCATTGACTATTGACCCACTAAAGTGTACGAGAGGAGAAATTATCAAAAAAAAAAAACTCATATTAGGGACCTAGAAGACTATAAAGACCCCATTTTCAGGATATTTATATAATACTTTTTAACGAAGACAAATACTGACTAAAATCTGCTCAAATTCGGCCACTAGGCTTAAATTGGCTCTAGATTAAACACATACATTTACAGGGTGTTTCATTTCAATGGGAAATCCCTTTAGCAAGAAACTATGCAATAAATACCTAGTCTATGTGTGTATGTTTACCTAACCTCTAGATTGAAGGGGCAAAAATATGCTTGTAAAAATTTTTTTTCAACGAATCAGTTTATCACATTCAACTATTTTTACTTCGACAATCATAACAGTTAGGAAACTCAGATTTAGCCCATTAGCAAAAGAATTTTGAGTAGAATTTTCTAGTCTGGCTGTTTTTTAAGGCAACTTGTTGGGTCAATGCACAGAAGATTAAATCGAAATTATTGAAAAAAAATTGTGCAAAAATTCCTCAATTTTCCAGTTTTTGTAAAATTCTTAAAAATATATCTTCCTGGCCTATACCATTATTATATCTAATTCTTGGTGAAAAAATTTTAGTTTTTTTAGTCTATAAAATACAGAGGAGTTCGGTCAACGTCATTAAAAACTGCAGATTTATAACTTCTGGTCACGAGGGAAATTTTTATGCAGATTTAGCATAGGTCTTGGATGTGCGTTTTGGTGGTGTCGAATTTTTAGCTAAATTGCACCCCTCCCCCTACACTCTCACCATTGATTGAGAAAAAAAAAAATTTTCGATTTATTACGAAAATCAGGCTGCATTCGCGATGTTTTTTATTTTCTTCAATGAAAAACAAATTTTGTAATGATTGAAGAATACAAAAAATACACATGATCGTCTTCATCTTCTGAGATAATTGAAGTCATCCGTGGTTCAAACAATCAAAGAAACTTTTCATTCTTTAAAAAAAATAAACGCTGGCTTACATCTTGCAATCAGATTAAGCTTCATTCAAATTGATTTGATTTGTCATGATCGACCCCTCAATCTACTCAAACGACACTAATTCGAATGTTGTGTGAAACAAATTACTTTTTTACTTATTTTGAGAATTCATGTATGTTTTAAAAGATACAATGTGTATGCGTCCTTGAGGTAATTTTTTTTAACCACTCGTATAATTCTACTTTACAAATCAATCAATCGTTTTTACACTTATTAGTTTAATTTTCGTTTAAAGGGTTCATCATCATACGTAATTAAAATCCCATCAGTCATTCGAGTGACCTTACATATAGCGTATTGCAGGTACATGATCATTAGAGAAATAAGAAACATTACAGTCAGAACAAGGAAGAAATGCCATCAATAAAGACTTGATTAGATTCATCGTAGTAATAAACACGACGTTGTACCTATTTCACTTGGTTTTATATGAAGGCATTATGTTAAAAGGCGGAAACATTTGGTCAAATGTAATTAACAAATTGAATACACAATCGAGCCACGGTGATAAATTGAGGTAAATTACTGCCTACCTATTTTTTTTTTTTTTTTTGCAATCAATCGCATTTATTTTTGTCATTAAATAGTGAGTTTTTCGTAAAATAGTTCATCCTTCGGTTTCAGTCCAGTATGAGATAACTTGGCGAAAAAAATCGATCGGCTCAGTAGTAATTTAAACTGGCAGTATTCCAAGTATTTTTTAATTACATTGCTACATTATTGTAGCAATTTCCATCGTCGAATACCGAGGTGAAAATAAAAGTGCGAAAAAGGGTGCCCGAATTAATAAGGAAGTTTTTAAGCACGCAACATGTACATAAAAAAATATATATACACGATATAATTGTATTAAGCATATAAAAGCTTGCATTTAGACAGGTACTGGTAGATACCTATGTTATAGGGTTGCTTTTCTGTCACATGAAATTCACATAAGGTTGGAAAATATCCAAAATACATTAACGAGTAAAAGTTTTCGAGTAATATTTCATGTTGGCGAGATTTCGCGTTATAAACGTCGAACTTGAAAACCTCACTTGTTGATGTTAGCAACATTTAAGGTTACCTAATAAAACGATGGAGAAAAATTACACAAACGGAGATAATCGTTCGAATGTACTCGCTTAGAATAAAATTAATCTTTTATGCTTCTTTTTTCTTCTTCTTCTACTACTTCTTCCACAGCTTGCGTTTCATTAAGATACAACTGCTGCTAAACCCACACAATCGAACGAAACAGCCTTTGGGGAGTAAATAAAGATAAATCGAGGTTATTCTTCCTCACAGGTATTAATGCCGAACGAGAATATTTATCTGCGGCTGCTTTTTCTATCTCACTGGTTACGAAATGGTTACCACAGGATGTAGATGTAAAAGAAATGCGCCATTGATGTTCTATCTACAAAGTGGAAATTGCAAACTATACGACGAAATGACATCAAAAGACATTCAAACGTGATGTAATACTCTGCAATTTTCAAACAATGCTTTAAAATTTTCTCCTCTTGAAATAAGACGTGTACCATTGTACGAGCGTATTATTTAATTTTTAATCAGAATTTTTGTTACGAGAAATCATTTTGAAAAAAAAATCATTACTAAAAATAAGCAACAAATGAAATATACCTACTTATTATTTCTTGGAGTATATTAGTTCAAAAACCTTCCGAGACTTGGAAGAGTGAAAACAAGAACTACGTTGCAAGATCCAGAATGATCAATGAGGCCATGTCTGAACATTTACTTCTATTTTATTCCCCCCTTCGCCCCTCAACCTAAAATCATTTGTTCAGCTCGATACCGACCAAAATCGATCGAATTTGGGAAGCAGGTTCGATTGGTGACTGATTTGATATTAAGTTGAGCTTAAATTTGGGGGAGGGGTTACTGAGGGTGTACAATCGCAAAAATTGTTTTTTTTTTAATCAATCGATAGACAATCAAAAAGTTCTATAACATATCCAAAAATAGGCCTCTTAGGTCAATTAGGAGTATAGATATGAGGGTTTTCCCCTTTTTGATCTTGAAAAGGATCTATTTCAACCCTATCACCCCTCTCCCATCGAGTTGGGAAATTGAAATTTGGTATGTAGACTTGGTAGGGGGCCATAAATGTGCTATTTGTGGTTTTCGACGTTTTAGATTAATTGCGCCTGCTTACAGCCAAAAATGTGTTATTTTTGGTGGATTTTTTCGTTTTGAGTTTGTTCCTCACATAACTCGCCGCCAAATTAAGCTAGGAAGTTGAAACTTGATATGTAGATTTAGTAAGGGCCATTGATGTACATTTTGGGAGTTTCGACTTTCCAGCCTCATTACTTCTGGTCACAACTCCGAAAAAATTGTTTTTTGTTGATTTGTCTTATTTGTTGAGTTTGTTCCTCGCATATCTCCCCCCCCCCACTCAACTCGGATAAGTAATTGAAATTTGGTATGTTTGTTTTGTATATAGATCCTAGATGTGTATTTTGGTGGTGTCGATTTTTTGGCCTTATTGCTCCCCTCCTACACTTACCACTTATTATGAAACAATACACATAGAAACAGCTTACTCGTGTCCCTATTCATCGAAATTGTTGAAATAAAATTCAGCCAGTAAGCTCAGATTGGCCTTAAATTCGTTATACAGGGTGTTTCACTTTGATACTACTTCCATCATACCTAAAATAGAGCAACTCAAGTTACATGCATGCATAATGTTTTTTACCTGTTCCAATCATTGCAGAAGCAAACAGACACAGATCTGATTTTTTTTCTCAAAATCCAAGATAATTTTCAAAATTTTTTAACTTTTTATCCAAAAGTGCTAGATATGTGTGGTTTGCATCAAAATATCCCAAACATACCCGACGATGAAGACGAAACCAACAAATTCCTTTCCTTCATCTCCA